>CM059430.1:82684778-82895022 GCA_030390025.1 Squalus acanthias | reverse complement strand
GTGTCGTAAGAATGAGCCTTACGCGTGGTAAACTTAATGTAAGCTTTAATCAACTTAAAACGGTGCTGCATACAAAAGAGGTCTTACCCTATGCCTCTTCCAGAGCTAACTGATCAGTCCAGTATTTATCCTGGACTGATTACAGGAAGTGATGTCATACAGGAAGCTGAAAAGTGTTACCACATTCTCCCCCCCCAAAAGATTAGGAGGCCGGAATGCTCCCTCCATTTCGTAGCCGTTGGATGAGGGAGAGCCGCACCCGTTTGGGTTCTCGTAGCGGTAGAGGGCCCCTAGCCCGTTTACCCGCTGCGGGCCATGGACCAGAGTCCGAGTGCTCCAGCCCGCTCTGTGAGGGGTCAGAACGATCCTGACTGTGTACTGGTACCCGAATGGGTGTCGGGCAGGGCTGTGGCAGATCCGTTTCTGAGCGTACGGTACAGGGTTGATCGTGGCTGCGCGTGCGAGCCCCGACGGGCTCATAGTCAGTCTGCCCCAGGTCGGCACGCTGGAGTGAGGTACCAGCCGGCGTCAGATCCCGATCATGATGAGAGGCACCTGGCAAGCCCAGAGATGTGCCTGGTACAATATCATCCCCTGGTGTCCCTCTATGTTTCGGCGGGCAGGGAGCCAGATCCCGCAATGACACGGTAGATTCCCGACCGTCAGGATACCGAATATAGGCGTAGGTAGGGTTGACGTCAGTGAGCTCAACCTCATCTACCAGGGGGTCATTCTTAGACGCCCGGACATATCTTCGGAGTAGCACTGGTCCCGGTGCAGTCAGCCACGACGGGAGAGATGTCCCATAGGATGAGCGACGCTGAAATCGGAAGAACCGTTCATGAGGCGTCGTATTTGTGGCGGTCGAAAGGAGGGACCGTGTGGAGTGTAATGCGTCTGGAAGTACTGCTTCCCAATGCTGGTTGGGTAGGCCCCGAGATCTCAAAGCCAGACGTACCGCATTCCAGATGATAGCGTTAAAACGCTCGACTTGCCCATTCCCAACCGGATGATAAGGCGTCGTTTTGCTGGCAGCAATACCCCGTTCCGAGAGATAGGCCTTGAGTTCTCCCGACATAAAAGAAGGGCCCCGATCTGAATGAACATAGGATGCCATGCCACAGAAAGCAAATACCTGTTCAAGGCAGCTGATAACCGTGGTTGTCAGCATATTGGGGCAGGGAAAGGCAAACGGAAAACGAGAATACTCATCAACCATTGTTAATAGATAAGTGTTGCGAGTCGAAGAGGGCAACGGCCCCTTAAAATCGATGCTAAGCCTTTGCATTGGCTGGGTCGCATGTATGAGTATACCACCCGAGGGGCGGAAAAACCGAGGTTTCAATTCCGCACAGACTCTGCAGTCCGAGCACATCTTCTTTACATCCCCGGTAGAGAATGGGAGATTTCGGGACCGCACGAAGTGCAGCATGCGAGTAACGCCTGGATGACACAACCCATCATGGATGTCTACGAGCGTAGAGGGTGCCATGGCGGAGCAGAATGCTCGTGTGAGGGTATCCGGAGCCACATTCTCCTTGCCAGGTCGATAGTGGATGGTGTAACCAAAAGAGGCCAATTCCAGCCGCCAAAGCTGGATTTTATTATTTTTAATTTTGGTCCGTTTTCGATTATCGAGCATGAAGGCGACCGATCGCTGGTCCGTGATTAAGGTAAAGTGCTGGCGAGCCAGGAGATGACTCCACTTCCGTACTGCCTCTATGATGGCTGTAGCTTCTTTCTCGACTGGAGGATAATGTAGCTCAGCCCCTTGAAAAGTCCTGGACAAAAATGCCACCGGACGACCTTCCTGATTCAGAGTGGCTGAGATTGCCACCTCCGAGGCATCACACTCAACCACGAAAGGAAGACTCTCATCGATGGAGTGAAGAGCCGCTTTCTCCAACTGCTTTTTCAGGAGGTTAAAGGCTGCAACAGCCGTTGTGTCTAGTGGGAATGTGCTGGCCTTCAGTAGAGGTTGGATTCGGTCCGAGAAGTTAGGAATCCATTTCGCATAGTATGCAAACAGGCCGAGGGCCCGGCGCAAGGAGGCCGGATTCTTAGGTGGCGGGAGTTCTTGGAGTGGGCGAAGCCTTTCAGGGTCAGGTTTAATGATGCCATTGCCCACACAATAGCCAAGGATGTTGATAGTTGGTTGTGACTCAATGGATTTAGCCGCATTCAATGTCAAATTACGGTGCTGGAGTGCATCCCAAAATCGTTGGAGATTGGCGTCATGTTCCTGCTGATTGCGACCTGCGACAGTAATATTGTCCAGATAAGGAAACGTATCCTTCAAGTCTTCCTGTTTGACCAGGTCATCCATTGCTCGCTGGAAGACAGCCACTCCATTAGTGACCCCAAAGGGGAGGCGACGAAATTGATACAGCCGCCCATTGGCTTCAAAGGCTGTATACTGCTTGTCTGAGACCTTCAAGGGTACCTGATGATAGGCGCTTTTCAGATCATAAGTCGAGAACACCGTGTACTCAGCCAATTTATTAACCAAATCATCGATGCGCGGCAATGGGTATGCGTCCAAGTCCGTATACTGATTGATGGTCTGTGAATAGTCAATGCACAGCCGTTTCTTGTGAGGTTGTAGAGGGTTCTTAACAATAACGACCTGGGCGCGCCATGGCGACGAACAAGGCTCGATGATATCCTCTGCTAAAAGCCGAGAAATCTCAGCCGCAATAAAAGACTGGTCTTCCTGACTGAAACGGCGTGACTTTGTTATAATCGGTTTGCATCGAGGAGGGATACTGGCAAACAGTGAGGGTTCATCCAGTGAAGCTGCTGACAAGGCACAGAACGGTAATCGAGGTCGTATATTAGAAATAGTGAGTTCAGGTTTGGATCCGCCGAACTCAATGGTAAGCTTCTTATGCTGCTTTTGAAAATCCAGCCCTAAGATAAGATCACTACATAAGTCCTTGAGCACCGAAAGCCGGGTGGAGGGATACCTGTGACCTTTAAGCATTATTTCAACTACACAGAAGCCAGAAATTCTGGTATTAAGTGATGACTGAGCCATCGCAACTGCCTGGTCCGATGGAAAAACATGTAGCTTTAACTGTGCAACAGTCTGTTCCCTAATGAAACTATCAGTGCTACCTGAGTCAATTAAGGCATCTAAAGTATGTCCATTAATTGATGCTTTTGTAGCTGCATGGAATAGATTCTGAGGACAAGCAGCTGTAATTGGTGTCGTTGCACAAAGAGTGGCTGAAATTCTAGGTGTGTTTCTTCGAGAAAAAACCCGAGAGGAAGCACGATAGTTTTTAGTTGGAACATCCTGATAGGCCCTTACTGGGGCAGTTCGGTAGGACTTAGCTTGATAAGCCCTCGTAGAGGCTCTTGATAGGCAAACCTTTACAAAATGACCCTTTTTGTTGCAATGACTGCAAAACGCATTGCGAGCAGGGCAGAATCTCCGAGGGTGAAACTCATCACCACAAAAAAAGCATTTCTTAGATTGCCAAGAGGCTGCCACAGTGGGGTCATCATCCTCTTCATCAGTGAAGTCATCAGATCGATCGTCAGGGATAAAGTCCTCCCTAATAGAGTTCACCTGTGGCCTCTTAAATTGCCTGACTGTAGTTAAGGCAGCAGACCGAGGTCTGGGCACTGTAAAAAGGTCTGCATTTCTTTTTGCCAGATCTAGAGAGCAAGCCAGGTCATAAGCTCTCTGCAGCTCAAGTGTCTTACTTTCCAGTAGACGCTGGCGTATAAATGGGGAGGCAAGCCCGCAGATGAACGCATCATGGATCATTTCTTCGCGGTATAGCTCAGCTGAGGCTGCCCGAAAGTTACAGTCCATACTAAGCCTGCGAAGCTCTTGGAGGAATTTATCAATGGATTCCTCCGGCCCTTGTTGGGCTGTAGCTAGTAGATGTCTAGCATAGACCTCATTCGGTGTCTTAGTATATAGTCTCTTAAGCGTCTGAATTGCCTCCTCATAACTGTCCCAGTCTTCCACATACTGAAATACATTCGGGGTGACACAGTTGATGAGTATCCGCAACTTTGAGTTATCATCAGCTTTGCAATACTCAAGAAAATTCTCAAACGTGCGATACCAGTGTTTCCACACCTTACCGGCTGCTGGGGTGTTTGGGTCCAAGTCAAGACGCGATGGTTTAAGGATGTTTTCCATGATGGGTGATTCCCTGGATCCTTAGCTCCGAGTTCGTCCAAAAAGTTTGAGTGCGAAGTTTTTCAAAAGTTGATTAAATTGTCGTAAGAATGAGCCTTACGCGTGGTAAACTTAATGTAAGCTTTAATCAACTTAAAACGGTGCTGCATACAAAAGAGGTCTTACCCTATGCCTCTTCCAGAGCTAACTGATCAGTCCAGTATTTATCCTGGACTGATTACAGGAAGTGATGTCATACAGGAAGCTGAAAAGTGTTACCACATTCAGATTTATCTAATTTACGCGATTACACAGAAACAGAAAGATACTGATGGTTCTTAAGGGGTATGGTAGTGGTTATGTTACTGGACTAGTAATCCAGAGACCTGAACTTAAGATCCAGAGACATGAGTTCAAATCACACCATGGCAGCAGGGGAATTTAAATTCAGTTAATTAAATAAATCTGGAATAAAAAGCTAGTACCAGTAATGATAATCATGAAACTATCGGATTGTTGTGAAAACCCATCTGGTTCGCTTTAGGGAAGGAAATCTGCTGTCTTTACCTGGTCTGGCCTACATGTAACTCCAGACCCACAGTAATGTGGTTGACTCTTAACTGCCCTCTGAAGTGGCCTAGCAAGCCACACCACCATCTCTCAAGGGCAATTAGGGAATGACAATAAATGCTAACCATGCCAGTGACACCCACAGCCCATGAACGATAAAAAACCAACTTTTTTTAGTAAATAAATAAGGTTTGAGTCACAATGTCTTCTTCAGGATGTATTTCTTACACAGCCCAATCATCATCAAGATTTTTTGAGCAAATAGGATTTGTAGATGTTGTGATATTATGTTTGTACATGGCTGCGGCACTATTCCTGGCCACTACATTGAGACCAAGTGCCAAACCAGCTATCGATATTGAACACTGAACAGAAGATGAGTAGCCATGGTGGCACATTTATGCCAAAAGAAGCCTTTCATGAGTCAGCCGTGGGTCAGTGGGTAGCACTCTTGCCTCCGAGTCAGAAGGTTGTGGGTTCAAGTCCCACTCCAGAGACTTGAGCACAAAAATCTAGGCTGACACTTCAGTGCAATACTGAGGGAGTGCTGCACTGTCTGAGGTGCAGTCTTTCAGATGAGACGTAAAACCGAGGCCCCGACTGCCATCTCAGGTGGACATAAAAGATCCCACGGCACTATTTCGAAGAAGAGCAGAGGAGTTATCCCAAGTGTCCTGGGCAATATTTATCCCTCAAGCAACATCACTGGTTGCTGGGATGGGGGATTGTCCTATGAGGACAGATTGAGTAGACTAGGCCTATATTTTATAGATTTTAGAAGAATGAAAGGTGATCTCATTGAAACATACAAAATTCTTACAGGACTTGACAGGGTAGATGCAGGGAGGATGTTTCCCCTGGCTGGGGAGTCTAGAACCAGGGGTCACAGTCTCACAATAAGGGGTCGGCCATTTAGGACTGAGATGAGGAGAAATTTCTTCACTCAGAGGGTGGTGAATCTTTGGAATTCTCTACCGCAGAGGGCTGTGGAGGCTCAGTCGTTGAGTATATTCAAGACATAGATCGATAGATTTTTGAATATTAAGGGAATCAAGGGATATGGAGATAGTGCAGGAAAATGGAGATGGGGTAGAAGATCAGCCATGATGTTATTGAACGGTGGCCTCCTCCTGCTCCTATTTCTTTTGTTCTTTAAAACAGTTTATCTGGTCATTACCACATTGCTGTTTGTGGGAGCTTGCTGTGTGCAATTTTGGCTGCCGCGTTTCCTACACTACAACAGTGACTACACTTCAAAAAGTACTTCATTGGCTGTAAAGCGCTTTGAGACGTCCTGAGGTTGTGAAAGGGGCTGTAGAAATGCAAGTCTTTCTTTCATTCATCTTGAAATATGTACTATCTTCATCTCCTGACATCATCTGATGAGCGGCCCATTACTGATAATGAAATTCGCTACTTTCTCCAGGCTGCATACATTTACACTTCAAGGAAATAGTGGCCCAGCCAGAAAATAATGACCTAATTAGTTCCTTAATACAGACCGTGTCACCAACTAAGGAAGCCATCTGCTTCTCATTGAAGCTATGGATTAATCAGGTCAGTTTTCGGCTCCCCGATTGCCAAAGAAGTCTTTTATCAGCTATAGATATCTGCAGCTAATTTTTTAATCATATCCATCTAAAGACTTCTAAAATCGAACACAGGAATCTTTCCTTATTTAATGCGGGAAGAAAACTGCCCTCCTGGTGATGTTGGTGAGGTGCCGCATGGTATAAAAGTGCTCAGTATGCTCCACATTGATTCGACAAGCGCTGTGCACAGTTACCACTCCTTGTTGTCAGAATAATCTCATTAGTTGGACTGAATGATTCGCAGAGTGCACTGTGACCAATTCAAACTTTTAAAGCAAAGCTTATTTAGTGAACGCAACCACATTGAAACTAAAAATAAATTCAAAAACATTTCACGGTGTTTTTTTTTAAGGAGAATAATATTCTGAGAAGTACTTCTCATTGAACTTAAAAAAAAGGAAACCGCGGGGAATTCAGAAATCAGTCAACATCCATTAATGAGCAACCGCCTCATCTCCGCATGGTTTGGATTTGAGCTGAAGTGAATGGATAGACTTTAAGTACATGTCCGACCCACTTACTTTTCCTCATATACAGATGCGAGGTGCATTCATGTGCAAAAGTGCATCCCCTAAACAGCAGAGAAATAATGTAGCCTTCTGTAAGATTGTGTACACGGCATTAACCCCTTCCCGGCCTGTGCTGAGACACAATGCAGACCCTCGTGTGTTTGGTTTGCTGTCGTACAATCATTTTGACAGTCCCAGCTCTTGAAGTGAAGGAGTTCACTGGACGAATGCGCTTTTTGAGAAGTTGATTTCATTGTGCTGCCGCTGCTTATGACGCCGTGTTCTGTTGTACGTATTTCAATCCATAATAAAAATTCAGCTGAGTTGAGAAGCATGCTGATGTCATTGAGGAGCTGAATGTATCGGAGCGATTCCCTGATCCGGGGGTGGAGATTCAGCATCTTTAGAAATTGCAGGCACGCAGCACGTGATTTTCCGTCCAGTAACTTTAACGGACAGAACATGATGGGCTGTGTAGCATCAATATCCAAGATTTCCATCATTGGGAGTGCTGGGCCAGAGAGCCAGCTCTTGTATCTTTTTTTTATTCGTTCATGGGATGTGGGCATCGCTGGCAAGGCCAGCATTTATTGCCCATCCCTAATTGCCCTCGAGAAGGTGATGGTGAGCTGCCGCCTTGAACCGCTGCAGTCCGTGTGGTGATGGTACTCCCACAGTGCTGTTAGGGAGGGAGTTCCAGGATTTTGACCCAGCGACGATGAAGGATCGGCGATATACTTCCAAGTCAGGATGGTGTGTGACTTGGAGGGGAACTTGGAGGTGGTGGTGTTCCCATGCGCCTGCTGCCCTTGTCCTTCTAGGTGGAAGAGGTCGCGGGTTTGGGAGGAGCTGCCGAAGAAGCCTTGGCGAGTTGCTGCAGTGCATCTTGTGGATGGTACACACTGCAGCCACAGTGCGCCGGTGGTGGAGGGAGTGAATGTTTAAGGTGGTGGATGGGGTGCCAATCAAGCGGGCTGACTTGTCCTGGATGGTGTCAAGCTTCTTGAGTGTTGTTGGAGATGCACTCATCCAGGCAAGTGGAGAGTATTCCATCACACGCCTTGTAGATAGTGGAACAGCTTTGGGGAGTCAGGAGGTGAGACACTCGCTGCAGAATACCCAGCCTCTGACCTGCTCTTGTTGCCACAGTATTTATGTGACTGGCCCAGTTAAGTTTCCGGTCAATGGTGACCCCCAGGATGTTGATGGTGGGGGATTCGGCAATATTAATGATGCTGAATGTCAAGGGGCAGTGGTTAGACTCTCGCTTGTTGGAGATAGTCATTGCCTGGCACTTGTGTGGTATGAATGTTACCTGCCACTTATCAGCCCAAGCCTGAATGTTGTCCAGGTCTTGTTGCATGCGGGCATGGACTGCTTTATTATGTGAGGAGTTGCAAATGGCACTGAACACTGTGCAGTCATGAGCAAACATTCCCATTTTTGACGGTTTGATGGAGGGAAGGCCATTGATGAAGCAGTTGAAGATGGTTGGGCCTAGGACACTGCCCTGAGGAACCCCTGCAGCGATGTCCTGGGGCTGTGATGATTGACCACCAACCACCACAACCATCTTCCTTTGTGCTAGGTATGACTCCAGCCAGTGGACCTGCACTCCCTGTGGGTACCGTTCCCTGCTGGGAGTGCTGGATCAGAGAGTCAGCCCATCTGTGTCAATTGTTGAACTTCAAATTTACAAGTTTAGAAAATAGCGCTGGTGATATTATTGAACAAACTCTTACCATGTTCAGGTGACATTCCCTTATGCGCTATTTCAGGGTAGGCGAATCCCATTAAAATAATGGACAGAGGGATCTCATGTGAACACATTAACTGTCAATCCACTCGTATCAGCGACAGTGAGTCACGTCTGAGCGGCAGTGATATAAAAACTAAAGGAATATTAACCAAATAGGTGAACTCATTGTGAATTTTAAGACTCTAGAATCCATTTCAACACTTACTTTTGCCAAATCAACCAGCAATAAAAGCACGTCCTCCTCCTTCGGTTGAATGTAACTACACGCACAGCCCCTTGGCTTGAAGATTGAAGCATTTATAGATTTTCAGCGAGGAATGTGTGCTTTAAAAAATATATAATTTCTCCAGAGAGTTAGACTTGGCCTCAAGTCACTACTACAACATTCTATCATGAGGTTATTTAAAGATGTTTCAACTTTGACAAGCTGCTCATCATTTAATCAGGAGATAGATTCTAGGACAGTTTCAGAATGCTGCCAACAAGACTAACATATCGCTGGAGGGCCATTGACCCAATGCGTCTGGAACTCCTCTGTGTATTCCCCCTTCGCTCTTAAAATATGTACATTTTAAATTGTGTAAGAGCAGGGAAAAAAGGATTTGCCGGAGAGTTGCGCATGTTTCTCATGGACATCATTGAGCTAAATTCAGAAACCCAATGCAAGTTGTTTTAATTTTAAGATGGAACTAAACTTGGTGGGGAGACGGGATGTCACTTGAGTCTGACGAAGCAGCTACAGAAGGATTCAGACAAAATTTGCAAGTGGGCAGAACTATAGCGGGAGGAATGCAGCACAGACACAAGGTGTTACACATTGCAAGGAAGAACGGCAGGTATACTAACGGTGCGAACGCCAAGTGCCTCTGCACAGGCTCTCCATAAAAACCTCCCAGGCCCCCTGCTGCCATTGGAAGGCTGGATGCAAGAGCCCAACAGATGGTCCCTGGCCTCCAGCGCCCGAACAGGTGTTCGGATCTCTTTTAGTAATAATGTAGACAGAGGCTGCAGTCCTGTCTTTCTGCCAAGAATGAGTTTCAGACGTGGAGACAAACAGTTGCATGTTTGTTAAGGTTTCAATAAACATCGACTCACAGCCTACACCAGGATTACAAGAGAGGCTTCGCGGTAAAAGATTGCAGGTTACTGTCAGTTCAGCTCAGCTCTCTCCCGCACCCCCCCCCCCCCCCTTCTCTCCCTCTCTCACCCTCCTCTCTCTCTCTCTCTCTCTCACCCTCCTCTCTCTCTCCCTCCTCTCCCTCTCTCTCTCTCCTCCTCTCCCTCTCTCTCTCTCTCCCTCTCTCACCCTCCTCTCTCTCTCCCTCCTCTCCCTCTCTCTCCCTCCTCTCCCTCTCTCTCTCCTCCCTCTCTCTCTCCCTCTCTCTCCCTCCTCGCCCTCTCTCACTCTCTCTCACTCTCCCTCTCTCTCATTCTCCTTCTCTCCCTCCTCTCCCTCTCTCTCTCTCCCTCCTCTCCCTCTCTCTCCCTCCTCTCCCTCCTCTCTCTCTCCCTCCTCTCTCCCTCCTCTCTCTCCCTCTCTCCCTCCTCTCTCCCTCCTCTCTCTCTCCCTCCTCTCCCCCTCTCTCTCTCCCTCCTCTCTCTCCCCCTCCTCTCCCTCTCTCTCCCTCCTGTCCCTCCTCTCTCTCTCTCCCTCTCCCTCCTCTCTCTCTCCCTCCTCTCCCCCTCTCTCTCTCCCTCCTCTCTCTCTCCCTCCTCTCTCCCTCTCTCTCTCTCCTCCTCTCTCCCTCCCCTCTCTCTCCCTCCCTCTCTCTCTCTCCCTCCTCTCCCTCTCTCTCTCTCTCCCTCCTCTCTCTCTCTCCCTCCTCTCTCTCCTCACTCCCTCCTCTCTCTCTCTCCCTCCTCTCTCTCTCTCCTCTCTCCCTCCTCTCTCTCTCCTCTCTCTCTCCTCCTCTCCCTCTCTCTCTCTCCCTCCCTCCTCTCCCTCCCTCTCTCCCTCCTCTCCCTCTCTCTCTCTCCCTCTCTCTCCCTCCTCTCCCTCCCTCTCTCCCTCCTCTCCCTCTCTCTCCCTCCTCTCTAGCTCTCTCCCTCCTGTCTCCCTCCTCTCTCTCTCTCTTCCTCTCTCTCCCTCCTCTCTCTCTCTCTCTCTCCCTCCTCTCCCTCTCTCTCTCCCTCTCTCTCCCTCCTCTCCCGCTCTCTCACTCTCTCTCTCCCCTCTCTCTCATTCTCCTTCTCTCCCTCCTCTCCCTCTCTCTCTCCCTCCTCTCCCTCTCTCTCTCTCCCTCTCTCTCTCCCTCCCTCTCCCTCTCTCTCTCTCTCTCCCTCCTCTCCCTCTCTCTCTCCCTCCTCTCCCTCTCCCTCTCTCTCTCCCTCCTCTCCCTCTCTCTCTCTGCCTCCTCTCTCCCTCCTCTCTCTCTCTCCCTCCCTCTCTCTCTCCCTCCTCTTCCTCCTCTCTCTCTCTCTCTCCCTCCTCTCTCCCTCCCCCTCCTCTCTCCCTCCCCTCTCTCTCTCCCTCCTCTCCCTCTCTCTCTCTCTCCCTCTCTCCCTCCTCTCTCTCTCTCCCTCCTCTCTCTCTCCTCTCTCCCTCCTCTCTCTCTCCCTCCTCTCCCCCTCTCTCTCTCTCCCTCCTCTCTCCCTCCCTCCTCTCTCCCTCTCCCTCCTCTCTCCCTCCCCTCTCTCTCCCTCCTCTCCCTCTCTCTCTCCCCTCCTCTCCTCTCTCTCTCCCTCCTCTCTCTCTCCCTCCTGTCTCCCTCCTCTCTCTCTCTCCCTCTCTCTCCCTCCTCTCTCTCTCCCTCCTCTCTCCCCTCTCTCTCTCCCTCCTCTCTCCCTCTCTCTCTCTCCCTCCCTCTCTCTCTCCCCCTCCTCTCCCTCTCTCTCTCTCTCCCTCCTCTCTCTCTCTCCCTCCTCTCTCTCCTCACTCCCTCCTCTCTCTCTCCTCTCTCTCTCTCTCTCCTCTCTCTCTCCCTCCTCTCCCTCTCTCTCTCTCCCTTCTCTCCCTCTCTCTCTCTCCCTCCTCTCCCTCTCTCTCCCTCCTCTCTCGCTCTCTCCCTCCTGTCTCCCTCCTCTCTCTCTCTCTTCCTCTCTCTCCCTCCTCTCTCTCTCTCTCTCTCTCCCTCCTCTCCCTCTCTCTCTCTCCCTCTCTCTCCCTCCTCTCCCGCTCTCTCACTCTCTCTCTCCCCTCTCTCTCATTCTCCTTCTCTCCCTCCTCTCCCTCTCTCTCTCTCCTCCTCTCCCTCTCTCTCTCCCTCCCTCTCCCCCTCTCTCTCTCCCTCCTCTCCCTCTCCCTCTCTCTCTCCCTCCTCTCCCTCTCTCTCTCTCTGTCCTCTCTCTCTCTCCCTCCTCTCTCCCTCCTCTCTCTCTCTCCCTCCCTCTCTCTCTCCCTCCTCTTCCTCCTCTCTCTCTCTCTCTCCCTCCTCTCCCCCTCTCTCTCTCTCCTCTCTCTCCCTCCCCTCTCTCTCCCTCCTCTCCCTCTCTCTCTCTCCCTCCTCTCCCTCTCTCTCTCCTCTCCCTCCTCCTCCTCTCTCTCACTCTCCCCCTCTCTCATTCTCCTTCTCTCCCTCCTTTCCCTCTCTCTCTCTCTCTCCCTCCTTTCCGTCTCTCTCTCTCTCTCTCTCTCTCCCTCCTTTCCCTCTCTCCCTCCCTCTCTCCCTCCTCTCCCGCTCTCTCTCTCCCTCCTCTCCCTCTCTCTCCCTCCCCTCACCCTCCTCTCCCTCTCTCCCCCTCCTCTCCCTCTCTCCCCCTCCTCTCCCTCTCTCCCCCTCCTCTCCCTCTCTCTCCCTCTCTCACACCTCTCCCTTTCTCTCTCTCTCTCCCTCCCTCTCTCTCCTCTCTCTCTCTCTGCTTTCTCTCCTCTCTCTCTCCCTCCTCTCTCTCTCTCTCTCTCCTCTCTCTCTCTGCTTTCTCTCCTCTCTCTCCCTCCTTCCTCTCTCTCCCTCCTCTCTCCTTCCTTCCTCTCTCTCCCTCTCTCCTCTCTCCCCCTCCACTCTCCCCCTCCACTCTCCCTCCTCTCTCTCTCTCTCTCCTCTCTCTCTCCCTCCTCTCTCTCTCTCCCTCCTCTCTCTCCCTCCTCTCTCTCTCTCTCTCCTCTCTCTCTCTCTCCCTCCTCTCTCTCTCTCCCCCACTGCTCTCTCTCTCTCCCTCCTCTCCCCCCCTCCTCTCTCTCTCTCTCCCTCCTCTCTCCCCCTCCTCTCGCTCCCTCCTCTCACTCCCCTCTCTCTCTCTCCCTCCTCTCTCTCTCTCTCTCTCCCTCCCTCCTCTCTCTCTCTCCCTCCTCTCTCTCTTTCTCTCTCTCCCTCCCTCCTCTCTCTCTCCCTCCTCTCTCTCTCTCTCCCTCTCTCCCTCCTCTCTCTCTCTCCCTCCTCTCTCTCTCTCTCCCTCCTCTCTCTCTCTCTCCCTCCTCTCTCTCTCTCTCTCTGCTTTCTCTCCTCTCTCTCCTCCTCCCGCTTCTTCTAACCGAGGGCTACGGTCCCATCTTATTTATACTGTCCCTAGCTGTATTAATGCACATGCATTCTGCACTCCATGACCGTTGCACACATTTATTGTACCAGCTTGTATCAGTCTTTATCGAGATGTTCCAGGCTACCTAAACATTTATCTCTCTCTGACATCCATTTTATTAACAGAAAGTACTGGTGTTTAGGGTTAGTAAAGCATAGAATGTATTTTAGAAAGAGTTCGGGTGATAGAGTTAGACCTAAATGTAACCATGCGGAGCCTGAGCTGGAAAGCAGGCTTCCTCTTGTACAGACAATGCACAACCTTCTAACTTTGCAGGCTTCTAACTATAGAGCTTAATATAAAATGGAACTTAATATTAACCAGTCTTTTCATACAAAATGGATTCCTTTACTAGCTCTCGATCGTGATCTCTAACACAAGGAAAATAGCAAAACGATGGAGGCTTTGTTTCCCTGATTTTAATCTCTTTTTTCCTGCATCTGCCGACAGATTTCCTGCCCTCTCCCTCCAGATCTGGTGGGGGGAGGTCAGAAGCAATTAATCCCATTGTTGGACAATTGGGAATTAACCCTATTGGTTGGACTATAGCTATACTACATGTTGCACTCGCACTATATTGTCGTGTTAATGCAGCCTCAGAAAGCCAGAATAAGAACTCCTGGACGATATCCAATGATCACCTCATTTATTCAAAGCATATAAACAGACACATACTCGATAGATGCTGACATTGGTGCCTGTTTCGTTTGGATCATGAGAAACTGATATTTGGCGCTGGCTCTCCGAGTGAAATATCTGCGCTCCTCTAATTCTGCCCTCTTGAGCATCCCTGATTATAATCGCTCAACCTTTGGTGCCTTCTGTTGCCTAGGCCCTGAGCTCTGGAATTACCTGTCTAAACCTCTCCGCCTCGCTACATCTCTTTCCTCCTTTAAGACGCTTCTTAAAACCGACCTCTTTGACCAAGCTTTTGGTCACCTGCCCTAATTTACCCTTATGTGGCTCGGTGTCAAATTCTTTTGTCTTATAATACTCCTGTGCAGCGTCGTGGGACGTTTTACTACGTTAAAGGCGCTATATAAATACACGTTGTTGTTGTTTACCACTCTGATCCTATCCGCAGAATTGTACACCAGCAAAAAACTGGATCAGTGATTCTGCCAGGGCAACAGAGTGGGATCCAGCATTGTAAAAGCAAGGATCTTGGTCACAGATGGCAGTCTCCCCCATCTGAACTAAACAACGAACAATGGAAACATCTTTTCTGCAAAATGAAAACCTATTGATGCTATTGAAAATTACACAAAACAAAGTTAGCTGAGTGTTGGAGTGGCAGCATGCAGGCTTGTGCCCAAATTTCCCCACACAGCGAGTTATACCTGTTGGATTTAGGATATTCACTATCCTTCCCTTATGATACAGGCACGTGGACACAAAAGATAGAGTGAGGCCTAATTAATACTCTTTATTGATAAACATACTAATGCAACCCATTACATGCAGTGTTCATGAGTCTGGTACCAATGAACTCACGAACAGGGAACTCATCAGGGGCCCGTAAGCTGTCTGCACCAGACCGCTCATGGTAGCCCTGTACAAGATTAGGCAGAGTTCCTCTATATGATTATTCAGGTAATACAAGCGTGAAGTCAATACGTTAGCGCATCTCTATTATGTGCGGTTAGTGCATAAGTACGTATGGCTAATACATCATTGTGGCAGCAGATTCCTGGATCCCCCTCCCCTACATGCACACGCTCATTAGTTTTACTACCTTTTTATTGTTCTCTAAACATTCTCCATCCAGGAGTGACTGCATTAGTCCTTGAAAGCCTTCACTTCTCTATCTCTCTCAGGGATGTATTCCAGAGAGCCCCGTTCTCTCCTGGTCTTCAGACACGTTGGAGCTAGTCCAGCAATTAAAATTCCACACTCGCATCACCCTACACCAAACTGCTGGTCCCTGCATCTCTCCGTGTCCAGAGACTGATTTAATTCCATTTCACCCTTGCTACTACTACAAACTAATCCTCTGCATAATGCTAGCTATTCTACCTGATTTATCAACTCTTACAATACCATGTTGCTTGTGTCCAAATTTCCTCACACAGCGAGTTACACCATGTTACTTGTGGGAGGAGGTCAGATACTATCCTGCAGTGAAGGAGGGAACATTATCAGAGAGTTGTGCCAAATATACTATAAAACCAACAAATAAAAACAGAAACTATAAAACTGAAACTCAACTCTCTTCATTCCATTATTTTATTTAATGTCTCAGAATTCAAACTGATAGTCTAACGGGCCTACAGGGGGATGGAGGTAGATCAGCTCTTAGAACCATCTGCACCAAATCAATACTTTCAGAAACATTTAGAAAGTACACTGTGCCAGAGTAACATAGGCCGAGATTTTCTGGGGGGTCAGCAGGCGTGATCGGTGGCAGGCCGGGTGGGAAAGTGTTTTTTTTTCCCCCCAGCAGGTCGGGACCCCGCGCTGAGCAGACCTGACACCCAGCGGCGGGGGACCCAATTCAGGTAATTATGACCTTGTTTAGAGATCATTAAGAATACATTTGAGCTCACCTTTTGACTTTACTGTGCTCGCCCACGGGGTCCTCGCTGCTCGGGGATCACGTCAGTGAAGCTGAGGCGGGAGTTCAGTGGCCATTGAATCAGCTGTTGAGTTGACAGCTTCAAATGTAAAGTAAAAGCTCCCACCTTACAGAGATATCTTCCCTCAGCCACAAGCTCTTCCTCACTGCATTTCCACAACAGATTCACCATGGTGCAAGTCTTTACACAAGTCTCCATCCAGTCTAACCTCATTACCTCTCTCACCATTGACAGATCGCTTCTGTCATCTCTACTTCACCTGCCATCTATTCCATCAGCATGGGTGCCCTTTATACTTTCTCACCTTGGTCCTCAGAATCCCACCACAATCAACCCCAGCACCAGGCATACCAACAGCACCAATAACAACACCAATCTTATAACAATCTCACAACATATTTCTACCATTGCATCCAAATTAATAGTATTCAACTCTATGTGTATTTCTGTATTTAAAGTAAGTTATGTAATATTAGGTCTCACTTTAACTAACCTGGTCACCTCCAGAAAGTGCCAATGACTTCGAGCCCCTGGAGGAGGGGAACGGGACTCTCGATCGAGGAATCACCATCAAAAGGCGGATGAGCTAATCCTTGAATCAGCCAATGGTGTCCAGAACCTGCAAGGGGTGACCCAGCCTCAGTACAGAACACGGCAATGAACGAGTGACCATGGATAGTCCAACACACAACACCAGGGTTCAGGTCCCTGCCTTGTGAAGAGGTGTGGAGGACAGTCACAGAGCTCCAACAATAAGCGACCGATGGCAATGATTATGGTGAAATCCCTAAAGCCTATGGTGGAGCTAAGGGAATTGGGGGAGGAGATAGCGGAAAGGCTTGCCATAATTTCCCAATCTTCCCTAGATGTGGGGGAGGTGCCTGAGGATTAGAAAGTGGCAAATGTGACACCATTGTTCAAGAAAGGGTGTAAGGGCAATCCTAGTAACTACAGTTTAACATCAGTGGTGGGTAAAGTTTTAGAAACAATAATCAAGGAAAAAATTAACAGGCACTTGGAGAGGTTTAAGCTAATTAAGGAAAGCCAACACGGATTTGTAAAAGGCAGATCGTGTTTGACTTATCTAATTGAATTTTTTGATGAAGTAACAGGGAGGATTGATGAAGGGAATGCAATGGATGTTGTCTACATGGATTTTAGGAAGGCGTTTGACAAAGTACCACATAGAAGGCTGGTTAACAAAATTGAGGCTCATGGAATAGGTGGGTCAGTGGCAGCTTGGATAAGGAATTGGCTTAAGGATAGAAAACTGCAAGTTGTGGTAAATGGCTGTTTTTCAGATTGGAGGATGGTAGACAGTGGTGTTCCCCAAGGTTCAGTGCTTTTTTTGATATATATAAATGACCTGGATATTGGAATACAGAGTAGAATTTCTAAATTTGCCGATGACACCAAACTTGGGGGTGTGGCAAACAGTGAGGATGATACCAATCGACTGCAACAGGACATAGAAAGGCTAGCGGAATGGGCAGACAAGTGGCAGATGGAATTTAATACAGAGAAGTGTGAGGTGATGCATTTTGGCAGAAGGAACAGGGAGAGGCAATATACACTTAATGGCACAGTTTTAAAGAGTGTGCAGGGACAGAGGGACCTGGGAGTTAATGTGCATAGGTCCCTGAAGGTGGCAGGACATATTGAGAGAGTGGTTAGCAAAGCATATGGGATCTTGGGCTTCATAAATAGAGGTATTGAGTACAAAAGAAGAGAAATTATGCGGAACCTTTATAAAGCGCTGGTTAGGCCACAACTGGAGTATTGCGTCCAGTTCTGGTCACCACACTTTAGGAAGGATGTGAAGGCCCTTGAGAGGGTGCAGAGGAGATTTACCAGAATGGTTCCAGGGATGGGGGATCTTAGCTACAAGGACAGGTTGGAGAAGCTGGATTTATTTTCAGTAGAGCAAATGAGGTTGAGGGGTGATTTGATAGAGGTGTACAAGATTATGACGGGTTTGAATAGGCTAGACAGGGAAAGGCTGTTCCCACTAATTGATGGTACAAGGACTAGGGGACACAGATTGAAGGTTTTGGGCAAAAGATACTGGGGAAAAATTTTTTTACGCAGCGAGTGGTGATGACCTGGAACTCGCTGTCGACGGAAGTGGTGGAAGCGGAGACACTCAATGTTTTCAAGGGGAGACTGGATAGGCACTTGAGAGAAATAAACTTGCAGGGCTACGGGGATAGAGCGGGGGAATGGGACTGACTGGATTGCTCTACAGAGAGCCAGCACGGACTCGATGGGCCAAATGGCCTCCTTCTGTGCCATTATGACTCTATGACTTAAGAGCAGTATTAAAGAGCTGCCATTGACAGGTTGGACCTCTAAAAAGCACCAAGAATAAACACTAATTAGATTTCTCGTGAGCCCTGTCTGCTTTCTCTGCAGAAATCCCGAAATAGACGGGTCATGTCTGCTAATCTTTAGAGTTTTCACAGAAGCTTCAGTTATAAACCTGAATGCTTTTTTCTTGCCCGTGAGGAGACTTCCGAAGGATTATTTTTTGACCACAATGCGTTTAGATATTTGATAACATTGGCAACATGCCAATTCCCTGAAAAAAACAGGCACGTGAGAGTAATTTAAAACCCTCAGTCAGTATTCCCACTAAAGTTTAGGAGTGTTAATAGGTGTGGAGAATTAACCATGAATGCCTGCAGGAATGGGTCAGAGGCCATGGAAAACAACTGAACATGACAGGGCTATTCCTGTAGGGTAAAGTGAGACCTAATATTACGTAACTTACTTTAAATACAGAAATACACATAGAGTTGAATACTATTCATTTGGATGCAATGGTAGAAATATGTTGTGAGATTGTTATGAGATTGAGCTGCATCAACAACAATAACTACAATAACTTGTATTTATATAGCGCCTTTAACTCAATAAAATGTCCCAAGGCGCTTCACAGGAGCATAATCAGACACAGATTGACACCAAGTCAAAAAAGGAGACATTAGGGCAGGTGACTAAAAGCTTGGTCAAAGAGGTAGAAACAAAAGAAAGACTTGCATTTATATAGCACCTTTCATGACCTCAAGACACCCCAAAGCGCTTTACTTTTGAAGTGTAGTCACTGTTTTAACATAGTGAATGTGGCAGCCTATTTGTGCACAGCAAGGTCTCGCCAACACTAATGTGATAATGACCACATAATCTGATTTTTAACGATGTTGGTTGAATGATAAGTATTGGCCAAGAAACCGAGAGAACTCCTCTGCTCTTCTTCAAATAATGCCAGCACATGAGAGGGCAGACGGGGCCTCACTTTAACGACTCGTCCAAAAGATGGCACCTCTGGCAGTGTAGCACTCCCTCAGTGCCACCCTGAAGTGTCAGCCTTGTTTTGTGCTCAAGTCTCTGGAGTGGGGCTTGAACCCACAACCTTCTGACCCAGAGGTGAGAATGCTACCCACTGAGCCATGGCTGACACTGGGTAAGTAGGTTTTGAGGAGTGTCTTAAAGGTGGAGAGAGAGGGCTGTAGGTTGTAGGAGGTTGCAGAGATAGCGAGGCCATGGAAGGGTTTGAACACGAGGATGAGAATTTTAAAATCAAGAGACTATACAATAGAGCTGAAATTACACTGTGAGATACTAGCGCGCAAATATTCCTATGAAATAAAGACTTGCATTTATGTAGCCCCTTTCATGTCCTCTGGACGTCCCAAAGGGATTCAAAACCAATGAAGTACTTTTTGAACTGTAGTCACTATTGTTATGTGGGCAAACACAGCAGTCATTTTGCACATGGGGAAAGTCCTATGTACAACCAATGAAATAAATGATCAGTTAATCTGTTCTGATGATGTTGATCGAGGGATAAATATTGGTCAGAAAACTGGGAGAACTCCCCTACTCCTCTTCGAATAGTGCCATGGGATCTTTTATGTCCACTTGAACTGCCAAATGGGGTCTGGGATTAACATCTCATCTGAAAGATGGCACTTGCAACAGTGCAGCACTCCCTCAGTACTGCACTGGAGCGTCAGCCTCGATAATTACAGAGAGGAATTTCAGACAAATGTGTTAAGCATTAGAATCTTTGGAGTTAATTTTAGGTCCACTGAGAATGAATATATATCTGAGAAAATATAAATAAAAATTTGTCCCTTATCAAGGTCCCATTAACTGACATAAGCTATTCCAAATGAATTTAGTTATATCCTGCAAAGTACACTACATATAATCATGACGCTGTGTGAGTGAGTGTAAGGTTAATACCATGTCATTTATCCTCTCTCAGGCTTTCAGATTCATTAAAACCAGGCAGCTTCTGGTGACCAGCTGCCAATTGTTTCTGACCACTAATTTTTGTACCCACATCTAATTATATTGGCATTAAATTACACAATAGGGAGGCGAAAAGGTTTATACATAATTCCATTCCATCTGTTCAAAACTGACCTTGTAATTTTGTAGCGATAATTTGAGTTAGAGAATATTAGTGCATGTTGATGATGTTAACACAGAAACAGGGCAACCAATCTTGGAGAGGGGGCCTCATACAGGCCCTAGGCTCCTTTTATGCAAAGGCCCTAACGCCTGTTTCAGGTGTGGGTAAAGCGCGTATACCTTTTATCCTTAAGCAATATGGTGAGCGGCAGAATTTTGGCCGGATATGGTATATGTGCGCATGTTACCTGCCCATCATATTGGGGCCTTAGTAGTCCAAGTACTGCCTGAGAAACAGATGTCGCGTGAATCAATTTCTGGGCCATTCTGTTTAAATTTAGTAAGGTGGCCCATGGAAGTGGGGTAGCATGGCATGTTCATTTTTTCATATTATTACACGAGGAAAACTTGAATTGATGGAAATAAATGAAAATGGTTATAGCTGTTGTTTTGTAGCATCACTTTAGTGTCAGCCGTGGCTCAGTTAGAAGCACTCTTGCCTCTGCGTCAGAAGGTTGTGGGTTCAAGATCCTCACTCTAGAGACTTGTACACAAAATCCAGGCTGACACTCCAGTGCAGTGCTGAGGGAGTGCTGCACTGTCGGAGGTGCTGTCTTTCAGATGAAACATTAAACTCAGCCCCGGCTGCTCTCCCAGGTGGACATAAAAAATTCAAAGGCACTATTTTGAAGAAGAGCAGTGGAGTTATCCCTGATGTTCTGGTCAATATTTATCCCTCAATCAACATCACGGAAAAGAAACAGATTCTCTGGCCATAATCGCATTGCTGTTCGTGGGACCTTGCTGTGCGCAAATTGGCTGCCATGTTTCCTACATTACAACAGTGACTACACTTCAAAAGTACTTCATTGGCTATAAAGCGCTTTGGGACATCTTGAGGTCATGAAAGGTGCTGTATAAATGCAAGCCTTTCTTTTTTATAGCAACTTAATGATTCATATCAAGATTTGCCTCACCTTGTGGTAACTCAGCATATCATCAGAAAAATTGAAGAAATAAACATGTGAAGGACACGAGCATCCGATCCAGATCACAAGGGGATGATGTTGTTGCAGCCCCAGGTTGCGCTATTGTCCAAATAGATTTAGAGCAGTGCGAATCAAGTTCCATGAAAGTAAGACAATGAGACCACTTCATGGGAGTGATGGAGGCCCCTGAAAAATCTATGGCAGGCCTGAATTTTAACAATAACATTAAAAAAACGATTTTAACAAGCTCTGAATGAATTCTTCAGAAAAGATTGGAGCAATGTTTTCTGGGGATATGCAGTAGATTGTGACCACAAAGAGTGGCATTCTATCAGTGTTCTACATCTGTACTATCCTGAATGGATTAACTTATTGATTTAAGAAAACACAGAACGCAGGCCAGCATTCAACAGCACAAACAATATGTACATGATTGTCAAATGAAAGAAGACACGTTAATATTGTAGCTGTATAAAAACTGCCTGTTCTGCCACGGGGACATTGTTTAGGGGAAAGTATTTGGCAATTCATTACTTCCTTTGTGTGAAGTTGCACAAAGTGACATGGGCGCTGAGAAGACGATCAGACTTGACTAGAAGAAGTAAAAGCCAAAGACCATTCCCCTGAGCGAATCCTCACTCCCTATGAACCAGAGTGTGGCTTTGCACACCCAATATCTGGGTAATTGTTGTGAGCCAATAAGTTGGACAGAAACCCTGGTCACTGAATTGCCCTCATGTGATCACCTTGGCATTGGAAGGTGGTAGACAAGTGTTCTATCAGACTATGACTTCGCTCATGAACGACTGAATATATTTAACAACAGAAAATTGATAAGTCAACAATAACAAAGGCACTAACGTACAGACCTTAATCATTTCTCCTTGGAATATGGAAAATTGCTCCTCCTATACTAAAAGTCACAGTAAAACTGGATGGAAACATAATCGCTCGCTGTAACTTTATAGGCAGTTTGTTCTAACCTTCAAAGGAGCTTCTTGTCTATAACTCTCTCTGATGGCTTCTGGAGCATGATAGTTTCAAAATCCTTTGAAGTTTGGCTAGAACAAAGAACATTAAATATGCACCTCTCAAACTCAAATGGAGGCGCCCATCAAACATAAACTTTAAAAGACCCATTAGATGTTTGTATTTGAATCGAATGGCTTGGTCCCTTCCGGGGATCTATTCATCCATTTCAAAAACTTTGCACAAGGACTACAGTGATTCAAGGAGAAGTCTTGCAACTAGGGATGGGCAATAAACGTTGGCCTTCCAGGGTGACCTGCACCTGAAAACAAAGAAAAAAGGTAAATTGTGAGATGTTCACTCATATAAGAACAATGGAAGCACTAATCATTATGGGGGCCTTCTGGAATTAAACTGTAGACACTTTAGGGGAGAAATTCGGTATCACCCCGTTTGGGGCGCAATTATCGGCCGGGCGCAAAGTTTAGAGCCTGGCGCTAATTATCGCCTCCGACTGCAAACTTGGCTTCTATCGCCCCTGGAGGTGATTGGAGCACTAAATCAGGCACTTCACACCTCTATTAAGGCGTTAATGCCGAGGAGTGAGGCGCTAACTCAGAGCACTGGCAAAGCTCGTGTGATGTCAGTCAGCAATGGAACACAGACACACTGGCGCCGGCCAGTTCTTAAAGGGAAGGGTTGATCTTGCTCTCCATCCACACCCTGCTCATTGCAGCCTTGAATCTCGGCCTGGAGAGACCTGTACATCAATTCTGCTGGAAAGAACAATGGAGAGGACCAGAGAAAGAGCTCAGAGTGCAGCCCCCATAGTCTCTTCTAAATCGATGCAAGGAAGGTCAAATCAAAATGAACCTGCAAAGTGCAGCTCAGTACCCAAAACTCCTTCACACAACGTTGAATCTCTCCAGAAGTCTCTCTCTCTCTCTCTCTCTCTCTCAGAATGCGTGGTGCAAAAATGTCGCCGATAAAAAAAGTCAGGAAGCGGTTGCCTTTAAATAGCGCTCCCCCAGTCCCTTCCAGACTGCAAAACGTTCCCCTCAACTTGTCATTGCTAGCGGCAGGCGGTAAGGCAAGGGGCGCCACTCAATATCCGGTCCAGGTTGCTACCGGGGCATTGCACGCTCGACTGACGTCACGATCTGCGGGCGCAGGAGATCGTGGCGGTAGTGTTTAGCGCCGCCGCAAAATGTCTGGTCAATTTCGTGAGCGGTGCAAACGTCGCCGCGCCCGGGCGCTAGTTGCTTTGCACCCCATTAGCGCCCTCTTAAGGCGCTAATGGGAGGCGCAAGGCAACCAAATTTTTTCCCCTTCATCTCTGTTCCTGTGCTGCTGTGGATCAGCCAGAATGGGCCATTTATTTATTTGGTTTTAACCCTATAGGGGTCATACAAAAAAGTAAGGAGCAAATAGTATAATACAACATAGACAATATGCTTCATTTTTGTCCCAGTGAATATGATGAATTGTGGAAGCAGGTTTTACCAGGGGTGAAGGATTATAGTTATCATTAGAGTTCGGGTATTAGCCTTGGCCCAGTGGTAGTGCTTTCACCTCTGGGGCGAGAAGGTTATGGGTTCAAGTCCCATTCCAGGCTGACACTCCAACGCTGTACTGATGTGATGGTAAGCCAAGGCCCCCTCAGGTGGGCATAAAAAATTCCAAAGTGCTATTTGAAGAAGAGCAGGGGAGTTCTTCCCAGTGTCCTGGCCAACATTTATTCCTCAACCTACATCACTGAAACAGATTTTCTGGTCATTATCACATTGCTGTTTGTACGACCTTGCTGTGCACAAATTGGCTGCTGCGTTTCCTACATAACAACCGTAACTACACTTCAAGTACTTTGGGACATTCCAGGGTTGCTATTTAAATCCAAGCTCTTTCTTATGAAGAGAGACTTAAGGAGTTAGGGCTTTTTCACTGGAGCTGAGAAGACGAAGGGATGACCTGATAGGGACTATAAAGAGTTATTCCCACCATTTTCGGGGTTCTAACATCTTGTAAGATGCCCATCACTGCCGGGCGAGAGGCCTCAACATCTCCCCGCCCCCGTGTTTCTACATTTGAAGTTTTGGTGAAAATGACAGACCTGCTGTGGTTTTCTTTCTCCCTCCCTAAACAAAAAAGATTTTCCATGAGGGCACTGCCCCATTAATAGGTAAAAACCCTTTATATTTGTAAGTTCTGTCAGGTTCTGTTCTGTGAGGTGATGGAAAGGCCAAAGTGATGATTTCAGTGCTTCTCGTCTCACCTTCATCTTGTACAAGAGCTTACGCATTTTTTCAGCTCCATCTGAGACCAGACACCACTCCAACCTGATGGCCAATGTGAAGCACCTGCCACCCACCCCATTACCTGAACCTCCTGATGAGGAATGTCGCTCGCAATCAGTAACTGCACCCAAGCATATACCAGAAACGCGAGTTTATACCTGTCAGGAAAGGATGAACAGGCCGGGCTTGAAAAGAGACGGCTGAGGGGTGGCCTAATAGAGGTCTTTAAAATTATGAAAGGTTTTGAGCGTTTTTCCACTTGTGGGGAAGAGCAAAATTAGATGCCATCAATATAAGAGAGTCACCAAGAAATCCAATAGGGAATTCAGAAGAAACTTCTTTACCCAAAGAGTGGTGAGAATGTGGAACTCGCTACCACAGGGAGTGGTTGAAGCGAATAGTGTAGATGCATTTAAGGGAGGCTAGATAAGCATAAGAGGGAGAAGGGAATAGAGGGTTATGCTGATAGATTTAGATGAGGAAAGACGGGAGGAGGCTCAAGTGGAGCATAAACGCCAGCATGGACTGGTTGGGCCGGATGGCCTGTTTCTGTGCCGTATATCCGATGTAATCCTACGTAAGCATGAAGAACCGTTGCACTATTTGGAATCCTCAATGTGCGTATTATTTCACCTACAGGCAATATTACACCCTGTAACCGACCTTGACTTAAAAAAAAGTTTAAATTGTATTCTGTTCATGGGCCATTCAAAGTTTTACCCAACAAACTAGCAGGAAAGTTGGTGAAATGCCAGGGAAACTTAACTCAATTACAGCTACTTGAGAAATCGCTACACAATTTAATCTTGATAATTAGATCTTCCGTGAAAAACCTCGAGGAGGTCCAGATGCCAGTAATATTGTGCCTTGTTTTTAATCTTCCGTGGTGATGCCTTGGGACATTTTACGAGGTTAAAGGCGCTATATAAATGTAAGTTGTTGTTGTTGTGGTGGTGCTAGATTCCACTTTATTAAAGGTTTTTCTTTTCAAGAATTGGGCCAAATTAGATTCTGACAATAAGGAGAGGTGAAGTGTTGTAATATTTCCACTGATGTGAAGCAAGAATATCATCGCACCACTGCTGCTCACTTCCGACCTTGAAAGTATTGGTTCATTTTATTGGGACACTGAACAAACAGAAGTTGACCTTTACCAGTGTGGCCTGACACCTGAGTGAGCTGCTGTCGAGAGTGTTTGATCATGAAATGATTATCTTTAGAAGCAGGCGTCAGCCTCATGCCTACTGTGGGTCAATTGACATCTCCAGGGAATGAGTTCAATGCACAAGCGGTGCAGCCTCACATCTCCTGTCTCCTCTCGCGAGCATGGGAATCTGTCACTGCAGTGCGTTTATATCTTTGGTGGAACAGGGAACTCACACATAAAGATTCTAAAATCAACGAGAACCCTGACTTTGAAACCAAATCCCCACATTTAGAGCCCAGTGAGATAATCCGATAGTGTAAAGCATCGTTTATTTCAGGGATATTTCGGCCAACCTCCCTCGACATTGCTCACAGATCTGGAGTACGATTTCTGATGTTTATTGTGGCCTCTCTAAAAGGACAAGAGTTTACACTCTTGTACAGAGCCTTGGTCAGACCCCATCTGAAGCACTGCTTTCAGTTTTGGGCACCGCACCTCAGGAAGGATATATTGGCCTTGGAGGGCATGCAGCTCTAATTCATGAAACTGGGGTTCAGAGGGTTAAATTATGAGGGCAGGTTGCATAAACTTGGCTCGTATTCCCTTGAGTATAGAAGGTTGAGAGGTGATTTGATCGAGGTGTTTAAAATGTTAAGAAGATTTGCTAGGGTAGATACGGAGAAACTATTTCCTCTGGTGGGGGAATCCAGAACAAGGGGACATAATCTTGAATTAGAGCCAGGCTGTTCCGGAGTGAAATCAGGAAGCACTTTTTTACACAAAGGGTAGTGGAAATCTGGAACTCTCTCCAAATAGGCTGTGGATGCTGGGGAACAATTGGAGCTTTCAAAGCTGAGATGATAGATTTTTGTTGGGTCAGGGTATCAAGGGACATGGAGCAAAGGTGGGTAAATGGAGTTGAGGTGCAGATCAACCATGATCAGATTGAGTGGTTGAACTGGCTCGAGGGGCCGAATGGTATGGTAACATTTTGCCAGTCACTTATTGAAGCTAATATCTGATGTGAGGTACGAATATGACATTCTTTACCAGCTGAAAGACGGAGGCCTCACAGGTGTAAGATTTTTAAATGCTCTTTATCCATGACTTGCTTAAGATGCAAATAACTTTGTTCTTTCTCCTGTTTATTCCCAATTTTTACATCATAATTTTTAAAATATTTTTGCACCCCCTCCATGGAGGATTTTCAATATTTGCATGTACTTTATTATTCCTCCCTCCTCCCTCTCCAAATCATTCACGCTTTTTCTCAGTTATTTACACGATTAGAAAAAAAAATATTTTTTGCTCCCCACTTAATTTCCACAGTGGGTTTGTAGCTTCTGCTGACGATATCTTTAATATAGCTTTGTCAGAAAGTTTTTCTCATTTGGTCTGAAAGAGATTCTGTTTTAGAAAAAGGAAAGAAAGACTTACATTTATGTAGCGCCTTTCATGACCTCAGGTTGTCCCAAAGCGCTTTACAGCCAATGAAGTACTTTTGCAGTGTAGTCACTGTTGTAATATAGGAAACGTGGCAGCCAATTTGCACACAACAAGCTCCCACAAACAGCAATGTGATAACGACCAGATAATCTGTTTTAGTGATGTTGGTTGAGGGATAAATATTGACCAGGATGCCAGGGAGAACTCCCCTGCTCCTGTTCAAAATAGTGCCATGGGATCTTTTACATCCACCTGAGTGGGCTGACCTAGGTTTAATGTCTCATCGAAAAGACGACACTGCTGATAGTGCAGCACTCCCTCAGTACTGCACTGGAGTGTCAGCCTAGATTTTGTGCTCCTGTCTCTGAGAGGATGGCTTGAACCCACAACCTTCTGACTCAGAGGCGAGACTGCTACCCACTGAGCCACAGCTGACACCTTTTAATTTATGTGATGTTATTGGGATAAGATCGGATTCAGATGACAAAGGGATACCCAATCCATTTAGAAAGTTGATTTGGATGATTAAGTAGGACCCACGATGGAACAGCTATTAAACATTGGGCCATATATTCCGATCCCTACGGGTGGGTACGCGCTGTGTGCACACCCGTAGGGACATCGTAAATGCTGGTTTCAGGCATGCCAAGCGCATGCGCTGGAAACCAGCATTTGTGATCTGTCAAGAATGGTCTTGACAGATCGGAGGCCTGCTCTGGAGAAGGGCCTCTCCGGGCGGATAGTTCCGCTTTCTGGAGATCTCCGCCCACAGAAAACCCTTAAAAATCTTACGTCTGGTAAAAGCAGGTGTAAGGCCTGCTTTTACCAGCATAAGAGTTGAAAAAAAATGTTTTCACTCATTTATCATTTAAAAATACTTAAAAAAAAGTAAGTTAATTTTTAGCCCTGTAAAAAACTTTAATTACTTTTTTCAAAAAATTAAATTTTTGTTTAAAATATTTAATTTATTGTAATTTCAACTCATTTTAAATATGTGATTTTCTTTTTAAAATTTATTTAATGTTTTACAGTGTTTTTGGGGTGATCTCCATTCATATATTTGACGGGTCTATCTGTCAAGTGTATGAAGGGAGATTCCCTTCTCCTATTGGCTCCCCATGACCCACGTGATCCCAGGGACGCTTCGGGAGATAGAGTAGTGTTGTCACCTGGTGTATCACAGCTCACAAGTGAGCATCAGCAGATGGTGGAGACAGGGACAGCAGTGGAGAGTCCTCGTCGGAGGCTGCAGGGTGCTCCCAGCTCTGCTCCGCTGCATGTGGACCCTGTGCCTCTGGGTCCATCCAGAAAGAGAACAGTGCTGGAACTCCAGGAAGAGGTGCAGGAGTCTCTGGCAAGTTTTGTCTCCAGGGTTACTGCGAGTGTGGAGAGGATGGAGGAGTCCATGTCTAACATGAGCAGTACCTTTGTGGAGGCAATAGCGCATGAACGCACCAAGATACATAGGATGGCAACCTCCGTGGAAAGGATGGCTACCTCCGTTAAAGGATGGCTATACTCATGGAGGAAATAAGTCGCCAGAGTCAGGAAAACATGGTGAATGTTCAGAATAGACTGACATCTCTGGAGGAGCGATGGACAGCTATTGAGCAGAGAAACCAGACCTTCATGGAAGTCCTTTTGAGTAGGACTGCTAGTGCAGAGACGGGTCCTCGTGGCCCCCCTGATGTGCAGCAAGGTGCTCTCAAGCCACTTGCTAGCACTGAAGTGGGGCTGACCCATGAGAGGAATGTTGGTGGCAGGCAACAAGGAAGTGGGGGCTCCTCTCCAAGCGCTCACACTCCCATGCCCTGAGTAGCCCTCGGTCAGAGCCCCACCAGAGTCCTCACCCAACTGAGATGGGCGTCTCAGCCCCTGCACAGACGCAGGAGGAGCAGACTGTTGATGAGCCCTCACAGGCTCGCAAACCCAGATGACGCCCGCCAAAGGTGTCGAGGCAGGAGCAGCATGAAAGTGAGCAAGGTGCCTCCACATCTGCTGAAGCCACAGGGGAGGCACCATGTAGAAGCATGCATAAGAGGAAGATAAAGTACAATTAGTCACAAGGGTAGTCACTTGGGTGTTCTGTTCTGTTGTCTTTTGTTTTATTTAATATTTGACATTGTCATCCTTTTGTTAATGGATTAAACAGAAGTGATGGCAAACAGTTGAAGTTCTGGCCTATGTGATCTGGGAAATGGAAGTTGCACATTGAGGGCTCAGGGCGACTTGCATTTGTAATGATGGTGGTCAGAGTGATAGGAACCCACAGGTTCTTGTACATTGTGCATCGTGTGTTAAGAAGGTGCCAGCTACATTTGTTTGTTTCGTCTACTTAAGCGAATCTGGCAAAGATTAGTGCATCCCTTGCTTCACGGGCAGCAATGTGCTCGCGTGCTGCTGGAACTGGTGCATCTGCCTCTGCAAGGCCCGCCTTCTCCTCCTCATCTAAGGAGGCTATGCGCTGAGCCATTTGTTCCTCAGGCAGCTGCAAGCCACGATGCTGTGCGATGTTGTGCAGTGCACAGTAGACCTCGACGATTCTGGAGACCCTGGCTGCTGAATACTGTAGGGCTCCACCTGATCTGTCAAAGTATCTGAATCACATCTTCAGCAAGCCAATGGTTTGCTTGATGGTGGATCTGGTCGAAATGTGGCTGGCATTGTAGCGTTCCTCAGCTTCGTTCGATGGCCTCCTCAACAGCATCATCAGCCACGTCTTCAGGGGATAGCCCTTGTCTCCAAGTAGCCACCCGGAAAGTTGGTTTGGCGGACTGAAGAGCGGAGGCACACTAGACTGCCGCAGGATGAAAGAGTCATCGCAACTGCCAGGGTACTTTGTGCAAACATGCAAAATGTCCTTCCTGTGGTTACACACCAGCTGCACGTTGAGGGAGTGGAAGCTCTTGCGGTTGACAAATACAGCTGGGTTGTGATGGGGTGCTCTAAGGGCCACACGTGTGCAGTCTATGACGCCCTGTACCCTTGGCAAACCTGCCATATTTGCAAAGCCAACCGCACACGCCGTTACACTTGCTTGACCCGTCGAGAAGTGTATATAATTGTGTGCCTTGGCAAAGAGGGCATTGGTTACCTGTGTGATGCAAGTGTGTGCGGCCGACTGGGAGATGCCGCTGATGTCTGCTGATGAGCCCTGGAAGGACCCTGAAGTAAAAAAATTGAGGGCGGTGGTGACTTTGACAGCCACTGGTAAGGGGTGTCCACCCGTTCCTCTGGGCTCCAGGTGTTGGTGCAGCATTGCACAGATGTCACCGACTACCTCTTGCGAAAGTCTCAGCCTCCTTTGGCACTGCTGCTCAGTCATGTTGAGGAAGCTCATCCTCGGCCTGTAATCCCTGTGTTGGATGTATCTCCTGCGGCGACGTGCAGCCCTGCGCTGACGCCCTCTGCCCTGTGCAGCATCAGGTGGGTGAGGTTGGCGCTCCTGCTGTTGGTGCTGCTGTTGTGCCTGGTTCTGCTGCTGCCGCGGCTGCTCTTCCTCCGAATCTGAGGACCAGGATGAAAGGAAATAAATGGTTCCCATGCTGCTGGTAGATATCTCCGTTGAAGAAGCGCTCAGTCAATGTGGGGAGAGGGTTTTCCCAGGAGGTGACAGTGGAGATGGATCTCAGCCTCACCACCTCCAAGATCAGTAGACCTGCAAAAAGTTCTCCAAGACCTGAAAAAACAAAGTTCTGCCACCTGCCACTGAGCCTTCTTGAAAGCTCCGTTTTTATGCTGGAGCTGCAGCTGTCAAGAAGGCAGCCACTTGTGAACCCGGCACAATTAGCTGGCGTGGTTTGGGAACGGCGTGGAACACGCAGAAAAAGTGGTAAAATGTAAAACGACTGTCAAAATGGCATTATCCAGGCAATTAACAAGTAGTTAACTGCCTTAAGTGCCTATCCCACCACTTGGTGGCGGGACCGAACGGGAGTCTGTGAGCCCGCCTTTGGCAACGTTGCACAGAGGCGGGTTGACGGCGGGATCGGAACCCGCCGTCATATTTTTTCAATTTTACCACCCGACCCGCCTCCAAACCCGTCCCCTGAGCGCTGGCAAAATCATGGCCATAGAATCATAGAATGGTTACAGCACAGTAGGAGGCCATTTGGCCCGTCGAGCCCATGCTGGCTCTCTGCAAGATCGCTTCCAATCCCCCGCCCTGTGAAGGAATATGCCATAATCAGAAAAATACACCATCCTATGAAAGAATTTTGACTTTATTAAAACATGACAAACTGGGCTTGAAAATCTGGAAGCCTCAACAATCTAAAGCTGTGAACAGCATACAGGCTTTTGAGATAAGATAAGTTGTTGACACTGAAACAATAGACTCATTGGGCTCGATTTTGTCAATGGGGACGTGATGGAGGCGGGCCTCCCACTTTTTGGGTTGTAGTCCCGCCTCCATCGATTTGTGGCCAACCCACGCTACTTTCCCTTGATTGACCTTGTTAAGCCCGCCCAGGGGGCTCAGCAGGCCAATTAAGGGACACCTGGATACTGGTGACGTCAGCGATTGACATTTCATCTGTCAAAAGCTTTTGACAGATGAAATATCAGTGTTTGACAGCTCTGTGAAGCTGTCAAACACTGACAATCTGTCTTCTAACTTGAGTCCTTCTACTCAGACTCAGTTAGAGAGCTCTGCAGACCAGAAAGCACAGGCTGCAGCTTTTGACAGCTCAGCGGCTATTCTGCTTTCTGTGCCGGTGAGCTGATGACTCCCGAGAACTGAAGGGAGGAAGCCTGGAGGAGAAAGTAAAGGTAAGTAAAACTTATTAAAACACTTTACACACACCAAACACACTTACCTCTGCACTCATGCACCCATCACTCACCTGTACACCAGACATCTTGACCCCTCCAAGCCCTGCAGACCGACGGTCCGCCTCGCTAACTTGGCGTGGTTTGGAGCCATCGGGCAGCCCACACTTCAGGGCTAAAAATAGGGATTAGCCAAAAAACTGCCTGTTAACCACCTGTTAACAGGCAGTTAATTGGCACTAATCCCCTTCCCGCCTTGGGGAGGCGGCTCCCAGCACAGGTCGGGTACCCGCCTCCTGGGACATTAGCATGGAGGCGGGTTGGAGGCGGGATGGGTACGTGCCCCCCGAATCTGCAATTTTCCGACCACTCCCGCCTCCAAACCCGCCTCAACGGGGCTTGGAAATTCGAGCCCATTGAAACAAGGTTAGAGGTTCCGGGAAGTCTGAAGCTTGGAAAGAATACAATGGAATACTGTGTTAAAGTGTCTTAAACCAACACTTTGAAATGAAACACAGAAAGATAAAGAAACATATGCCTTCGTAAAAATGACATCAAATGAAAGACAGGAGACATAATTCTTAATGCAACCAACTGAGGTAACTAAGAAGACAATGGTGCATCCGGTTGAGGTGTTCTAAATGCAAAAGATACAAACAGAAGACCTTGCTAAGACTGGCATCAAGTGGGGGAGGCACCACCCGTCACATTGTTTTTGTATTGAACTTGAAACACCTAAAGGAGAGACACGAGTCTGAATGCTACCAGCTGAACTAACTGTAAGAATAGAAGGGGTCAGCAGAAAAATGACTAGAGATAATTAACTTACATCAGCAGAAAACTTCAAAGGATATACCACTGAGAAAGGGTATAAAAATTGGACTTTCAAATGGGAAGACAGATTTGCTTGAAGGGGCAAAGCGATTCTCAGGCTATGACCCTTCTCCCAGAGCGCTTTGAATAATAAACTGTGATCTTTTGCTTTGAGACAGACTCGAGTGAATTAATTTTTCACCAACAGAACCATTCTTGTAAATCTTTTCTGCACCCTCTCTAAGGCCTTCACATCCTTCCTAAAGTGCGGTGCCCAGAATTGTACACAATACTCCAGTTGTGGCCTAACCTGTGTTTTATAAAGGTTCATTATAACTTCCTTGCTTTAGTATTCTATGTCTCTATTTATGAAGCCCAGGATCCTGTATGCTTTTTTAACCGCTTTCTCAACCTGCCCTGCCACCTTAAATGATTTCTGTACATATACCCCCAGGTCTCTCTGTTCATGCACCACCTTTAGAATTGTACCCTTTAGTTTATATTCCCTCTCCTCATTCTTCCTACCAAAATGTATCACTTCGCACTTTTCTGCGTTAAACTTCATCTGACACTTGTCCGCCCATTCCACCAGCCTGTCTATGTCCTCTTGAAGTCTATCCCTATCCTCCTCACTGTTCACTATACTTCCAAGTTTTGTGTCATCTGTAAATTTTGAAATTGTGTCCTGTACACCCAAGTCCAAGTCATTAATATATATCAAGAAAAGCAGTGGTCCTAGTACCGACCCCTGGGGAACACCACTGTATACCTTCCTGCAGTCCGAAAAACAACCGTTCACCACTACTCTCTGTTGCCTGTCACTTAGCGAATTCCGTATCCATGCTGCCACTGTCCCTTTTATTCCATGGGCTTCAACTTTGCTGGCAAACCTATTATGTGGCACTTTGTCAAACTCCTTTTGGAAGTCCATGTGAAGGGATAATTACTAGTCCTAGCCCCTTTAGGGCTACCCCGGATCAGGCGTATTCCTCAGATGTTCACTTTCAACTAAAGTTTGAGGTAGCCAAATCCTAAAGACGCTTAATTGGGTCTAAAGGTCTGGACCATCTCTCCCTAAAGGAAAGGAACAACCTGAAAATGTTACCATTCTCCAGATAGCACTTTTAATAAATTTAGCTAGACTGTAACATTCCGGATATTATGAGGGTCCGGAAAACTCTGCCAGAATTCTGCAACTCCTCACCAAAGAGTGTACAGAGATTGAGTTCATGAGTTTTTGATACAGAAGTCTTATGTGAGACAATTCTAAAAATATATAGATTTATTAAAGAACCGACATGCAATTTACAGTTGGTGAGTCAATCGCAACATTAACAGTTCCAAAAAGAGAAAGCTTTTACAATCCTATTATCAGAGAACCTTATTCTCAAATCTTAATTTCGCTACAGTTTTACAGTTCTTAGTTTTCTACAGGATATCCACCAAAATCAAATACCTTTGACCCTCGAGGTACAAAGAGTTGGAGACTTACAGAACCACCTCTGAAGCCGAGAATCGCTTTGCCTCTTTAAAGCGAGTCTACTATCCCATTTGAGAGTTCAATATTTATACCCTTTTCCAGTGATATTTCCTTTAAGGTTTTCTGCTGATGTAAGCTAATTATCTCCAGTCATTTTTCTGCTGACCCCTGCAATTCTTACAGTCACCTCAGCTGCTAGTATTGCAGAATTATATCTCTTCTCTAGGTGTTCTAAGTTTACCATAAAAAACGGTGTAACAGCAGGTGCGTTTTATTTGATGTCATTTTTACAAAGGCAGATGTTTGTGCTTCTTTACGAAGTGTAAATTAGAACACCTTAACCGGGGTGAACTATTGTCTTGTTCCCAAAGGTCAGTCTGTCAGGAGCCTTTAACCTTCTGTTTCAATAAGGTTATTGATTCAGTATCAACAACGATCTTATCTCTATAGCCAGAATGCTATCACAGCTTTTCCATAGTTAGGTTTCTAGATTTCCAAACCCAGTTTGTCATGTTTTAATAAGGCCAGAATTCTTTCATAGAATGGTGTATTTTTCTGAATAGGTTTTATGGCTTATTCCTTCACACATGTACACCACATCAACTGTATTGTCCTCATCAACCCTCTCTGTTACCTCATCAAAAAATTAAATCAAGTTAGTTAAACATGATTTGCCTTTAACAAATTCGTGCTGGCTTCCCTTAATTAATCCACGCCATTTTATGGTATAAGGATCATTAGGAAATAGGTCAATTCTAGCTGAAAAAACAGTACTCTGTTCCTGCATATGTGTCACAGTGTCAGCCATGGTTCAATGGTCGCACTCTTACCTTTGAGTCAGATAGTTGTGGCACTCCAGAGACTTGAGCACAAATTCTAGGCTGACATTCCCAGTGCATTACTGTGCCTTGCTGGTTAAAAACTTCACTAAAGCACCTTATCTGGTCATTATCACATTGCTGTTTGTGAGACCTTGTTGTGTGCAAATTAGCTGCCACATTTCCCTACATTACAACAGTGACTACACTTCAAAATACGTCATTGACTGTAGGTGCGTCCTGAGGTTGTGAAAGGTGCTAAATAAATGCTAGTTTTATTTGTTTCTTTCTTATTCCTCCACACAAGCCGTATCCTACTCATGGGGTACCGCAGGGATCGGTCCTTGGAGCCCAGCTATTCACAATATACATTAATGATCTAGATAAGGGAACTAAATGTAATATCTCCAAGTTTGCAGATGACACAAAGCTGGGTGGGCGTGTGGGCTGCGAGGAGGATACCGAGAAACTCCAGGATGATTTGGACAGGTTGGCTGAGTGGGCAGAAGCGTGGCAGATGCAATATAACGTGGATAAATGCGAGGTTATCCACTTTGGTGTCAAAAACAGAAAGGCAGACTATTATCTGAATGGCAATAGATTGGGAGAAGGGGAAGTGCAACTAGACCTGGGTGTCCTTGTGCACCAGTCGCTGAAGGTAAGCATGCAGGTGCAGCAGGCGGTGAAGAAGGCAAATGGTATGTTGGCCTTCATAGCGAAAGGGTTTGAGTATAGGAACAGGGATGTCCTGCTACAGTTGTACAGGGCCTTGGTGAGACCACACCTTGAGTACTGTGTGCAGTTTTGGTCGCCTTATCTGAGGATGTTCTTGCCATGGAAGGAGTTCAGCGAAGATTCACAAGGCTGATACCTGGGATGGCAGGAATGACATATGAGGAGAGATTGGGTCGATTGGGCTTATACTTGCTGGAGTATAGAAGAATGAGAGGGGATCTCATCGAAACATATAAAATTCTGACAGGTCTGGACAAACTAGATGCAGGAAGAATGTTCCCGATGGTCGGAGAGTCCAGAACCAGGGGTCATAATCTAAGGATAAGGGGTAAGCCAGTTAGGACAGAAATGAGGAAGAATTTCTTCACCCAGAGAGTGGTGAACCTGTGGAATTCTCTACCACAGAAGGTAGTTGAGGCCAAGTCATTAAATATATTCAAGAATGAGTTAGATATATTTCTTAAAGCTAAAGGTATCAAGGGATATGGGGAGAAGGCAGGTACAGTGTACTGAGTTTGGATGATCAGCCATGATCTCATCGAATGGCGGAGCAGGCTCGAGGGGCCGAATGGCCTACTCCTGCTCCTATCTTCTATGTTTCTATGTTTCTATGCATGCTGGCCCTGTTCTCATATCCATTTATCACCCTTTCCTTCAACCACCTCTCTAACCTGTTCCTAAACATTGACATGATCTCTGCTTCATTCACTAACTCTGGTAATGCATTCCACTGTCTCACAACCCTCTGTGTAAGAAAGTTTTCCCTGCACTCTATCCTAAATCCCTTACATTTAATCTTGTATCTATGTTCTCTCATTGTAGACTGCTCAGTCACTGGAAACAGTCTGTTTCCATTTGTCCCATCCATCATAATTATAAACATCTCTATCAAATTATCCCATAATCTCCCCTGTTCTAATGAAAACAACCCCACTTCTGATCTGAATATGACCCTTCCCTAGCAACGACAGTAAGTATTTGTAAAGGAATTTTGGTTTCCTGAACAATTGGCATCGACCATTGACCAGAAACTTAACTGGACCAGCCACATAAATACTGTGGATACAAGAGTAGGTCAGAGGCTGGGTATTCTGTGGGTCTCACCTCCTGACTTCCTCAAAGCCCTTTCACCACCTACAAGGCACAAGTCAGAAGTGTGGTGGAATAATATCCACTTGCCTGGATGAGCTCGACACCATCCAGGACAAAGCAGCCCGCTTGATTGGCACCCCGTCTACCAGCTTAAACATCCACTCCTTCCACCACTGGTGCACCATGTCTGTAGTGTGTACTATCTACAGGATGCACTGCAGCAACTCCCCAAGGCTTCTTTGGCAGCACCTTCCAAACCTGTGACCTCCACCACCTAGGACAAAGCAGCAGGTGCATGGGAACACCATCACCTCCAGGTTCCCATCCAAGTTACACATTATTCTGACTTGGACATATATCACCATTCCTTCATCGTTGTGGGGCCAAAATCCTGGAACACCCTACCTAACAGCACTGTGGGAGTACCTTCAGCGCACGGACTGCAGTGATTCAAGAAGGCGACTTACCATCATCTTCTCAAGGGCAGTTAGGGATGGGCAATAAATGCTGGCCTTTCTAGCGACGCCCACATCTGATGAACAACAAAAACTAGGACTTGCTTGATATTCATACTTGAGTTTGATCTTTTGGACAGAATGCCAAGCTGTTTTTATTTGACCCTGCAGACATCATATGCAATATTCACCAGGCTAGTTCTGAACTACAAGACTGCTTGGCGGTGTGAAATTAAATATGCGTAGCTCTGGATGTCTCAATGGAGTTGTATTTCAACATCGCTAATTAGATCCAACTGTGGGACAAGACAGTTGCATGTTTGAAATTTGGTTTTATAGTAGATTGTTTCCTGGGCATAGGAGACCTGCAATATCACTGAGGCAGATTTTCACAAAGCACAGCCCCATTCAGAGAAAGGCCTTTCTGCCCAGTGAATATTCCAGGCCACTTTACACGAGGTTGCTTTTAAAGTTTTTGATCATTTAGTAAATTTTAGTGAACACTTGTATTGATACAGGGCCCGTTTGACAGAGGAGCCTCTTGGTGTGGAAAGAAATACAAGCATTTCTCTACATCTAGTGCAGAACATTTGGCAAAAAATGTGTAATTTATAGGATAGGGATCACTTTTCACATGTGAACACATAGCAACATACGGGCAGGAAGAGTCCAACTGGTCCATCAAGCCTGCCTCACATTCATGATGGCTGGAGCATCAGGACTAGAAACTTCCAACCCCCCACCCACCCTCCACCCATCCTCCAGCTCCCACACATCCCCACCCATCCACGCACCCCCCACCCACCCTCCACCCACCCCCCACCCCCCCACCCACCCCCAGAGCCCCCCCCCCCCACCACCACCCCCACCACACCAGCTGGCAATGTATTCCAGAACCTCACTAATCTCTGAGAAAAGAAGAACCGCCTAATATCCAATCTATTCCTACTGTTACACAGTTTAAACTCGTGTCCCCTGGTCCTCCTCAATCTATTAAACTGGAATAACCTACAATAAAGTCACTATCCAGTCCTTTAATTATTTTATTAACCTCAATCAGGTCACCTCTAAGCTCAAGGAACAGCACCTCATCTTTCGATTAGGCACTCTGCAGCCCTCTGGACTCAACATAGAGTTCAACAATTTCAGATCATAACCCCGGCCCCTATCACATATATATATATTTTTTTTATCCACACTTTTTGTTTGGCCCTTTTTTTCTTCCCTCCCACATGGCAGCTGTCCTTCATTCTGCCAGCGCTATTCACACTTCATCTAGAGCCATCCTTTGTTCCTTAACCTGTCGCATTACCACCTCCTCCTGCCTTGAATATCTCTTAATGTCTCTCAATGTCTCTTAATCTCTCCTGCTTTCTATCCTATCACTGACCTTCCCTTTTGTTCTTTCATCCCCTCCCCCTTTTCCCAGCCCCTAACTTGCTTTAAAATCTATTCCATTTCCTGCTTTTTTCCAGTTCTGACGAAAGGTCTTCGACCTGAAACGTTAACTCTGTTTCTCTCTCCACAGATGCTGCCTGGCCTGCTGAGTTTTTCCAGCGTTTTCTGTTGTTATTTTGGATTTCCAGCATCCGCAGTATTTTGCTATTGCACCTCTAAGTTTACGCTGCTCTAAAGTAAATAGACTAAGGTCCTTGAGCCTATCTGAGTAACTAAGGTTCTTTAAGATGAGAATCATTCACGTGGCTCTCCTCTGAACCTTCTCCAAGGCCACTATATCACTTCCACTGTTAATCCTCCATTTTTTTTGTTTCTTTTCCTGTGTTGATTTAATGCACCCTTGTAATAAAATATCATTTGGATTGTAACTACTTCTAAAAATATGACTGTTGTGCTAAAAATGCACAGCTGATTGTTTGGCCATTGTTACATGAACAAATACCACATGGAAAGTTTCTTTGCTGACGTTCTATTCAGGCTGCTCATGGCTGAATAATAATCATATTGTGATGGCCACTCATTGCTGCAATTACCTGAACTCTGTACTTTCTTGCTAATGTTCGAAGAACTGAGATCAGGAAGTTAGTGCTGAATGCTAAATCAATGTCGGTGCTACTTCATGTTTGGTAGATTAGGTAACCAAATTGGCTTGTAAGTACTTTTGTACCCCATACACAATCCTCGCAACTATAGTCATGAATCTTCACTAACGATTTTTGCGTTGCTTATTGTCATTAATTCCTGCGGAGGTGTAACTGTCCATTTTATTCTGATTTATCGGCAGAGTTTTGCCAATGGATTTTTTTATCTCAGTGATCTGGAGCATCATTGTCTAATTTGTTTTACAACAGTAAAAGGAAAATTACCAGGTAAGAAATGAATTCCGGAAATACTGTACTATAGAAGCATAGAAATTTACGGCACAGAAGGAGGCCATTCGGTCCATCCTGTCTGTGCTGGCCGAGAAAGAGCTATCCAGTCTAATCCCACTTTCCAGCTCTTGGTCCGTAACCTTGCAGGTTACGGCACTTCAAGTGCATATCGAATTTATTTTTAAATGTGATGAGCGTTTCTGCCTCTATCACCCTTTCAGGCAGTGAGTTCCAGACCCCCACCACCCTCTGGGTGAAAGAAGTTCTCCTCAACTCCCCTCTAATCCTTCTACCAATTACTTTAAATCTATGCCCCCTAGTTATTGACCTCTCTGCTAAAAGAAATAGGTCCTTCCTATCTACTCTATCTAGGCCCCTCATAATTTTATACACCTCAATTAAGTCTCCCCTCAGCCTCCTCTGTTCCAAAGAAAACACCCCAGCCTATCAATTCTTTCCTCATTGCTAAAATTCTCCAGTCCTGGCAACATCCTTGTAAATCTCCTCTCTACCCTCTCTAATGCAATCACATATTTCCTGTAATGTGGTGACCAGAACTGTATGCAGTACTGTAGCTGTGGCCTAACTAGTGTTTTATACGTTTCAAGCATAACCTCCCTGCTCTTATATTCCATGCCTCGGCTAATAAAGGCAAGTATCCCGTATGCCTTCTTAACCACCTTATCTACCTGTCCTGCTACCTTCAGGGATCTGTGGACATGCACTCCAAGGTCCCTCTGTTCCTCCACACTTCTCAGTGTCCTACCATTTATTGTTTATTCTCTTGCCTTGTTAGCCCTCCCCAAATGCATTACCTTGCACTTCTTGCATTACCTCACACTTTCTCTATTTATTTTCTCAGAGAAATTAATCCCTTTAAAATGTATTGTTAAACCCAGTGCTGAAGAGCAGACCAAGGAACTTCAATGAATTTGTTGTGTTCAGCTGCTGATATCACCAAAGTGAAATGGCTGCAGATCACAGACTGCAACATGTTACATTCCAAAACTATCGGTTATGCATTTTTTCTTTATTTACAATTTATCATATGCTTTTCTAAAGTTAAAATAATGATTTTACTCTATTTATCCCATCCTTTGACTCACTCCCTTTATTCCTCGGCAGACTGTAATTAATGTGCATTATCCATCTTGTATTTAAATATCGTTCAATGTTGGTCTGCTGTTTCATCTGCCATTTTTTCCAACCAATCAATCTCAGTTAGGTCCCACTGAAATTAATTAATTTTCAGTCTAATGCTGTTATCTTGGACTCCTATTTTTCTGTATCTGTTTTCAATTTTAACCTAATGAGGTTATGGTCAATATTTCCCAAGTGTTTGCCTACTTTCAAATCCCCATTTGTACTGTTTGGTTACCCAGAATCAAAGGAAACATACAAGCAGGAGGAGGCCATTCAGTCCCTCGAGCCTGTTTCCCCATTCAATGAGATCATGGCTGATCTGTACCTCAGCTCCATTTACCTGCCTTTGCTCCATATCTCTCGATACTCTTACCCAGCAAAAATCTAACGATCTCAGTCTTGAAATCTCCAATTGTCCCCCAGAATCCACAGCCTTTTAGGGGAGAAAGTTACAGATTTCCACTACGCTTTGTGTGAAAAATTGCTTCCTGATTTCACTCCTAAATAGCCTGGCTCTGAGGTTAGGATTGTATCCCTTCGTTCTTGATTCCCCCATCAGAGGAAAGTTTCTCTGTATCTATTCTATCGAATCCTTTTAACATTTAATCACCTAAATCAAGTCACTTCTCAACCTTCTATACTCAAGGGAATACAAACCAAGTTTATGTAACCGGTCTTGAATGTGTTTCCAGAACTGCTGCCCATTGTGAGCACAACACTTTGTTTGATGCCACTGTACTGTACTTATTTAAAGTCCACATGTTATTGCAAACTTGTTACGAATGCAAACCTCTCTAAGTTGCTTACAAATCTCATCTTCAATTTCTTTCTCACCATTCAGTCGTCTATAATGTATTCCCATTGTGTAGACAGCTCCTTTATTATTTCTTAGCTATACCCAGACAGATTCTGTCTGAACCCCACCATCACGACAAAGTCTCCTTCCTATGGCTGAAGTTGTGTCTGCAATTAGGCCACGCCTCTTCCTTGCTGATGCAACAGATCCTGCATCACACACATCACTAGCCTAGTTCCTCTCCTCACTCCACTATCTCTGTGCTCCTAACTTTTGTGCTACTCCACAGTTAATTACTGAGAACTATTCGCAATTATCTGCCTGCAGATTCAGGCCCAACTGTCTCAGCGTCAAACTCCCTTAACATCTCTCAGGGAGAGAAGAGATTGAGTAAACTAGGCCTGTATTCTCTTGAATTCAGAAGAATGAGAGGGGATCTCATTGAAGCATACAAAATTATTACAGGGCTTGATAGGGTGGATGCTGGGAGAATGTTTCCCTTGGCTGGGGAGTCTAGAACCAGGGGCCACAGCCTCAGGATAAAGGGTAGGCCATTCAGGACTGAGATGAGAAGAAATTTCTTCACATAGAGTGTGGTGAATCTTTGGAATTCTCTACCCTAGAGGGCTGTGGAGGCTCAGTCATTGGGTATATTCAAAATAGAAGTCGATAGATTTCTGATTAGTAAGGGCATCAAGGGATATGGCGATAGGGCCGGTGAATGGAGATGAGGCAGAAGATCAGCCATGATCTCATTCAATGGCGGAGCAGGCTCGAAGGGCCGAATGGCCTACTCCTGCTCCTATTTCTTATGTTCTTATGTTCTTATGAGCAAGCATTTGGGTTAGTGGTAGCAGACCTGCCTCTGAGTCAGTAGGGTTGGGTTCCAGCCCCACTCCTGACAGCCCCAGCGAGTGGCGATTAGAATATGGTCTCTAAACACAGTGGTGACGTCCAGTGTGGGTACTTGTTTCCGATCAGTGCACCACCCCGCCCCCCCCATCGTATGGAGTAGGTGGGGGTCTTTAACCTTGGTTGCAGCCCATCTGAAGAAGATACTCCAAAGATAAAAACCATCAGGAAGGCAACAGGAACCCACCTCAGCTACTCTTCCCTAGTAAGTGGCGCCAGAATCTCATATGAGACTTGAATTAGGATAGGGACAGAACACATCAGACATATAGACCTTCTCTCAGCAAAAACTCACTCAGTTGGCCTCTTGCAGCACATCTGAGTGGAGTTACTTACATGGAACAATCTATGTTGAGAATAGCAACTACCAGCTGTGAGATATAACCTATTCACCACAATCTAATCTAACCTCAGAGCCACATGGCTGGTTAATGATTAGTATAAAAATTCTATGTTACAGCTTTCTGTTCCTTTTTTATTTGTTCCTGGAATATGGACGTCACTGGCAAGGCCAGCATTTATTGCCCATCCCTAATTGCCCTTGAGAAAGTGGTGGTGAGCCGCCTTCTTGAACTGCTGCTGTCCGTGTGGTGAAGGTACTCCCATAGTGCTGTTCGGGAGGGAGTTCCAGGAATTTGACCCAGCGACGATGAAGGAGCGGGGAAATATTTCCAAGTCAGGATGGTGTGTGACTTGGAGGGAACTTGGAGGTGATGGTCTTACCATACGCCTGCTTCCCTTGTCCTTCTAGGTGGTAGAGGTTGCAGGTTTGGGAGGTGCTGCCGAAGGAGCCTTGGTGAGTTGCTGCAGTGCATCTTGTAGATAGTACAATGCAGCCTGCTTGATTGGCAGCCATGGCACGCTGGTGGTGGAGGGAGTGAATGTTTAAGGTCGTTGATGGGTGTGCCAATCAAGTGGGCTGCTTTGTCCTGGATGGTGTTGAGCTTCTGAAGTGTTGTTGGAGCTGCCAAACATGGACAAAGGAGCTCAATCCCAGAGTTGAGGTGAGAGTAGCTGCCCTTGACATCAAGGCAGCATTTGACCGAGTGTGGCATCAAGGAGCCCTAGTAAAACTGAAGTCAATGGGCATCGGGGGGAAAACTCTCCACTGGCTGGAGTCATACCCAGCACAAAGGAAGATGGTTGTGGTGGTTGAAGGTCAGTCATCACAGCCCCAGGACATAATTGCAGGAGTTCCTCAGTATCCTAGGCCCAACCATCTTCAGCTGCTTCATCAATGACCTTCCCTCCAACATAAGGTCAGAAATGGGGATGTTTGCTGATGACTGCACGGTGTTCAGCGCCACTCACAACCTCTCAGCTAATGAAGCAGTCCATGCCCGCATGCAACAAGACCTGGATGATGTTCAGGCTGATAAGTGGCAGGTAATATTTGCGCCACAGAAGTGCTAGGCAATGACTATCTCCAACAAGCGAGGGTCTAACCACCTCCCCTTGACATTCAACAGCATTACTATCGCCGAATCCCACACCATCAACATCCTGGGGGTCACCATTGACCAGAAACTTAACAGGTCCAGCCACATAAATACTGTAGCAACAAGAGCAGGTCAGAGGCTGGGTATTCTGCGGCGAGTGTCTCACCTCCTGACTCCCCAAAGCCTTTCCACCATCTACAAGACATAAGTAAGGAGTGTGATGGAATACTCTCCACTTGCCTGGATGAGTGCAGCTCCAACAACATACAAGAAGCTCAACACCATCCAGGACAAAGCAGCCCACTTGATTGGCACCCCCTCTACCACCTTAAATATTCACTCCCTCCACCACCGGCGCACCTTGGCTGCAGTGTGTACCATCTACAAGGCTTCTTCGGCAGCACCTCCCAAACCCGCGACCTCTTCCACCTAGAAGGACAAGGGCAGCAGGCGCATGGGAACACCACCACCTCCATGTTCCCCTCCAAGTCATACACCATCCTGACTTAGAAGTATTTTGCCAATCCTTCATCATCGCTGGGTCAAAATCCTGGAACTCCCTCCCTAACAGCACTGTGGGAGTACCTTCACCACATGGACTGCAGCGGTTCAAGAAGGCAGCTCACCACCACCTTCTCAAGGGCATTTAGGGATGGGCAATAAATGCTGGCCTTTCCAGCGACGCCCACATCCCATAAGCAAATAATAAAGAAAAAATCAGATCACTTCTCAACCTTCTATACTCAAGGGAATACAAGCCAGGTTTATGTAACCTGTCCTCCTAATTGAACCCTCTAAAGCCCAGTATCATTCTGATCAATTAGATCTAGCACTGCATCCTTCCATGTTTGACATTCAATATACTGATTAAGCAAAATCTTGAATGTGTTTCCAGAACTGCTGCCCACTGTGAGCACAGACCTTTGTTTGATGCCACTGTACTGTACTTATTTAAAGTCCATGTTATTGCAAACTTGTTACGAATGCAAACCTCTCTAAGTTGCTTACGAATCTCATCTTCAATTTCTTTCTCACCATTCAGTCATCTATAATGTATTCCCATTGTGCAGACAGCTCCTTTATTATTTCTTAGCTATACCCAGACAGATTCTGTCTGAACCCCACCATCACGACAAAGTCTCCTTCCTGTGGCTGAAGTTGTGTCTACAAATAGGCCACACCTCTACCTTGCTGATGCAACAGATCCTGCACCACACACATCACTAGCCTAGTTCCTCTCCTCACTCCACTATCTCTGTGCTCCTAACTTGTGTGATACTCTACAGTTAATTACTGAGAACTATTCTCACTTACCTGCCTGCAGATTCAGGCCCAACTGTCTCAGCGCCAAACTCCCTTAACATCTCTCAGGGGAGCAAGCATTTGGGTTAGTGGTAGCAGACCTGCCTCTGAGTCAGTAGGGTTGGGTTCCAGCTCCACTCCTGACAGCCCCAGCGAGTGGCAATTAGAATATGGTCTCTAAACACAGTGGTGATGTCCAGTGTGGGTACTTGTTTCTGATCAGTGCACCACCCCGCCCCCCCATCATATGGGGTAGGTGGCGGTCTTTAACCTTGGTTGCAGCCCATCTGAAGAAGATACTCCGAAGATAAAAACCATCAGGAAGGCAACAGGAACCCACCTCAGCTACTCTTCCCTAGTAAGTGGCGCCAGAATCTCATATGAGACTTGAATTAAGATAGGGACAGAACACATCAGACATATAGACCTTCTCTCAGCAAAAACTCACTCAGTTGGCCTCTTGCAGCACATCTGAGTGGAGTTACTTACATGGAACAATCTATGTTGAGAATAACAACTACCAGCTGTGAGATATAACCTATTCACCACAATCTAATCTGACCTCAGAGCCACATGGCTGGTTAATGATTAGCATAAAAATTCTATATCACAGCTGTCTGTTCCTTTTTATTTGTTCCTGGGATGTGGATGTCGCTGGCAAGGCCAGCATTTATTGTCCATCCCTAATTGCCCTTGAGAAAGTGGTGGTGAGCTGCCTTCTTGAACCGTTACAGTCCATGTGGTGAAGGTACTCCCATAGTACTGTTCGGGAGGGAGTGCCAAGAATATGACCCAGCGACGATGAAGGAACGGGGAAATATTTCCAAGTGAGGATGGTGTGTGACTAGGAGGGGAACTTGGAGGTGGTGGTCTTCCCATGCGCCTGCTGCCCTTGTCCTTCTAGGTGGAAGAGGTAGCGGGTTTGGGAGGTGCTGATGAAGCAGTCTTGGTGAGTTGCTGCAGTGCATTTTGTAGATAGTACAAAGCAGCCCACTTGATTGGCAGCCACAGTGTGCCGGTGGTGGAGGGAGTGAATGTTTAAGGTGGTGGATGGGTGCCAATCAAGCAGGCTGCTTTGTCCTGGATGGTTTCAAGCTTCCTGTGTATTGTTGGAGCTGCACTCATCCAGGCAAGTGGAGAGTATTCCATCACACTCCTACCTTGTGCCTTGTAGATGGTGGAAAGGCTTTGGGGAGTCAGGAGGTGAGACACTCGCCGCAGAATACCCAGCCTCTGACCTGCTCTTGTTGCCACAGTATTTATGTGGCTGGTCCAGTTAAGTTTCTGGTCAATGGCGACCCCCTGGATGTTGATGGTGGGGAATTCGGTTATGGTACTGCCGTTGAATGCCAAGGGGCGGTGGTTAGACTCTCGCTTGTTGGAGATAGTCATTGCCTGGCACTTGTGTGGCGCGAATGTTACTTGCCACTTATCAGCCCAAGCCTGAATGTCGTCCAGGTCTTGCTGCATGCGGGCAATGACTGCTTCATTATCTGAGGAGTTGCGAATGGAACTGAACACTGCAATCATCAGTGAACATCCCCACTTCTGACCTTATGATGGAGGGAAGGTCATTGATGAAGCAGCTGAAGATGGTTGGGCCTAGGACACTGCCCTGAGGAACTCCTGCCGCAATGTCCTGGGGCTGTGATGATTGACCTTCAACAACCACAACCATCTTCCTTTGTGCTAGGTATGACTCCAGCCAGTGGAGAGTTTTCCCCCTGATTCTCATTGACTTCAATTTTCCCCAGTGAAAATCTATGATTATGGGGGTGTAATTTTCTGTGTATTTCTGCCTTGAGACCCGTGGCGTAAATGAGTTACAGGCAGAAGTGTAATACACCTGAATCTCTTCGATCTCTTACAATCGTCTATCGGTCCCTCCGCCCGAATGCATCTCCGCCCATAATAATTGCCCCTCCCCCAAGTTACAGACCCTTATATGCACGAGTTTCCTGCAACTGCGCTTGCTCAGAGGCTTTCTTCAAATTACAGCCAAATGTTCAGATGCTGCAGGATACTAAGTTATTGTTCTGGTGATTTACTGCAAATCTTTTAGCGTTTTTTAATTTAAATTCACTGATACCTGCACTGTATTTTCTGTTTCCTTTAATGGCCTGGATTTTGCTGTGAGCCTATGGAGGAGCAGGCGGACACCAAAAGTTGCTGTCAGTGGTACCCTGCTTACAACAATCCGATAGTTTCACCATTACTGATACTAGCTTTTTATTCCAGATTTATTTAATTAACTCAATTTAAATTCCCCAGCTGCTGTGGTGGGATTTGAACTCATGTCTCCAGATCATTAGTCCAGGGCGCGGGATTACTAGTCCAGTAATATAACCACTATGCTACCATACCCTCGTTATAGTATGTTAATGGCACCAATATAGACATATTAAAAATTGAAAAGCTTCCCGGATGGCAGGTTCTTGCATACGCTGTGCCTGATGTGCATGAATGATGATTAAATGAGTTGAAACTTTAATTTTCATACTTAAAGATGTAATATCTGGTGTGAATTCAACGCTTTCCTTGGGCCCCGCTTGTTTACGCTGATTTCTGCTGATTTCCGCCCATTGTACATTTGGGTGTTTGCTAATGAGATTGGCAGGAAATTTAAGTGTAACTTGTCATCGGTGCAGTGGACATGGGAATGGATGCATTTTTGTGTCTAACCTCCGCGTTGTGCCCACGGAGGAAATTCCAGGCCGCTGTGCCTTATGTGCGTGAATGATGGTTAGACATCTTCAAACTGTCATTTTCATACTTAAAGAAGGATATATGGTGTGAGTTCTGCAATTTGCTTGGATCGCGATTGTTTACGCTGATTTTTACGTCCCAATGTATGCTTATGAGATTGGCAGAAAATTTAGTAAATTGACATCAGCAAAAATGGATGCACGAATAGGTGGAATTTCAGCGTAACCTCCCGATTACACCCCGGCACGAAATTCCACCCCATAGTGTATAATTTATAGGGGTAGAAATTAGGTCGCGCCCCATTTGGGGCGCAAATATCGTCCGGACGCAAATATTAGCGCCTGGCGCTAATTATCGGCACTGACGGGAAACTTCACTTTTACCGCCCCGGGAGGTGAGTGGAGCGCTAAAGCAGGCGCTGCACACCTCTCTTAAGGCGCAAAGGCCGAGCAGTGAGGCGCTAACTCGGAGCGCTGGCGAAGCTCATGTAATGTCAGTCAGCAATGGAACACACACACAATGGCACGGGCCAGTTCTTAAAGGGGATGGTTAATCTTGCTTTCCATCCACATCCTGTTCATTGCTGCCTTGAATCTCGGCCTGGAGAGACTTGCACATCAAATGTGCTGGAAAGAACAATGGAGAGCACCAGGCAAAGAGCTCAGAGTGCAGCTCCCACGGTCTCTGCTAAATCGATACAAGGAATGGCAAATCAAAATGAACCTGCAAAGTGCTGCTCAGTACCCAAAACTCCTTCACACAACGTTGAATCTCTCCAGAAGTCTCTCCCTCTCTCTCTCAGAATGTGTAGTTCAAAAATGCCACCAACAATAAAAGACAGGAAGAGGCCCCCTTTAAATAGCGCCCCCCCCAGCCCCACAGCGATTGATAGCGTTCCAGTCTTCTGGTCGTTGGAAGCGCCAGGCGGTAAGGCAGGGGGCGCCACTCAATTTCCGCTACGGGGCGCCCCAAGGGCGTTGCACCATGGAATGACGTCACAATCTGCGCGCGCAGGTGGTCGCAGCGGTAAGTTTTAGCGCCGCCGCACAATCTCAAGTTAAGTTCTCGAGCGGCGCAAACATCGCTGCGCCCGGGCGTTAGCGGCTTTGCGCCCCATTAGCGCCCTCTTAAGGCGCTAACGGGTGGCGCAACCAAGTGAATTTTTACCCCATAATCTTTACTATTGATCTACAGTATTTAAATTGTATCTGCAGCAAGACTAATCTACTGGAATTTTTTGAGGATGTAACTGGGAAAATAGATAAGGGAGAACCAGTAGATGTGGTGTATTTGGACTTTCAAAAGGCTTTCAATAAGGTCCCGCATAAGAGATTAGCATGTAAAGTTAAGGCACATGGGATTGGGGGCAAGGTATTGACTTGGATAGAGAACTGGTTGGCGGACAGAAAGCAGAGAGTAGGAATTAATGGGTCTTTTTCCGAGTGGCAGGCAGTGACTAGTGGGGTACCGCAGGGATCGGTCCTTTTGGACCCCAGCTATTCACAATATACATTAATGATCTAGATAAGGGAACTAAATGTAATATCTCCAAGTTTGCAGATGACACAAAGCTGGATGGGCGTGTGTGCTGCGAGGAGGATACCGAGAAACTCCAGGATGATTTGGACAGGTTGGGTGAGTGGGCAGAAGCGTGGCAGATGCAATATAACGTGGATAAATGTGAGGTTATCCACTTTGGTGTCAGAAACAGAAAGGCAGACTATTATCTGAATGGCAATAGATTGGGAGAAGGGGAAGTGCAACGAGACCTGGGTGTCCTTGTGCACCAGTCACTGAAGGTAAGCATGCAGGTGCAGCAGGCGGTGAAGAAGGCAAATGGTATGTTGGCCTTCATAGCGAAAGGGTTTGAGTTTCGGAACAGGGATGGCCTGCTGCAGTTGTACAGGGCCTTAGTGAGACCACACCTTGAGTACTGTGTGCAGTTTTGGTCGCCTTATCTGAGGAAGGATGTTCTTGCCATGGAAGGAGTTCAGCGAAGATTCACAAGGCTGATACCTGGGATGGCAGGAATGACATATGAGGAGAGATTGGGTCGATTAGGCTTATACTCGCTGGAGTATAGAAGAATGAGAGGGGATCTCATCGAAACATATAAAATTCTGACAGGTCTGGACAAACTAGATTCTAAGAAGAATGTTCCCGATGGTTGGAGAGTCCAGAACCAGGGGTCATAATCTAAGGATAAGGGGTAAGCCATTTAGGACAGAAATGAGGAAGAATTTCTTCACCCAGAGAGTGGTGAACCTGTGGAATTCTCTACCACAGAAGGTAGTTGAGGCCAAGTCATTAAATATATTCAAGAATGAGTTAGATATATTTCTTAAAGCTAAAGGTATCAAGGGATATGGGGAGAAGGCAGGTACAGGGTACTGAGTTTGGATGATCAGCCATGATCTCATCGAATGGCGGAGCAGGCTCGAGGGGCCGAATGGCCTACTCCTGCTCCTATCTTCTATGATTCTATGATTAAGTTGTTCATATTGAAATCAGTGCTGTTCACACCATGGAGGGCAGCTCCAGAATCAGTGCAACACACTGACGTCATTCTGCAATGGTAGCACTCTAACCTCTGAGTCAGAGGGTTGTGGGTTCAAGTCCTACTCCAGAGACTTGAGCACAAAAATCTAGGCTGTCACTCCAGTGCAGTGCTGAGGGAGTGCTGCACTGTCGGAGGTACCTGCTTTCGGATGAGACACTTAATCGAGGCCCCGTCTGCCCTCTCAGGTTGACGTAAATGATCCCATGAAACTATTTGAAGAAGAGCAAGGGAGTTATCCTAAGTGTCCTGGCCGATATTTATCCCTCAACCAACATCACTAAAAACAGATTATCTGGTCATTTATCTCATTGCTGTTTGTGGGAGCTTGCTGTGCGCAGGTTGGCTGCCGTGTTTCCCACATTACAACAGTGACCACACTTCAAAAAGTACTTAATTGGCTGTAAAGTGCTTTGGGGCGTCCTGAGGTCATGAAAGGTGCTATATAAATCCAAGTTCATTCATCCATGCATCACCCAGGACAACGTATTAATCACAACGCTGGATGCGATGGTGCAATCCATTGCTGGATTGCTTCAGACAATGTCCAGCCTCTGCAGAACCAAATAGACACTCTTAGCTGGATACATCTGAATAAAGAAATCCGCTGCACATGAAACTTCTGCCGTGTTTCTGTGCCTTGCTGCACAGTCAGGGCGGATGTGATCTGACTTTCTCTAACTAGCAGCTTGACCAGAAGTAATACAGTTGTGACTTGTTGGTTGTGTGTGGTGAAAAACCGGTGCTGAGGAAAAGTAACTTCAATCAGCCTGAGCAAAGTTGGTGCAAATTAGGGGTCGTTCATTGCAAATGTCATGGTCCCGGATTCTCAACACCATTGCAGCAATAATTAACTGTCAGTTCGTTGATCAGAGTTCCTATATTCATTTAATTACTTGAATTGGTCCCTCAAGGGTCGATGTCGGCCGTGGCTCAGTGGTAGCTCCCTCACCTCTGAGTGAAAGATCGTGGATTCAAGTTCCTGCCTCTCGGCTGGTAACTGTGGCTCAACACTGTCACCGTGCAGAAAGACTTGCATTTATATAGCCCAGATCATGACCGCAGGATGTCCCACAGCTCTTCACAAGGAAGTTATTTCGAAATGTAGTCACCTTTATGATGTAGGAAACGTGGCAGCCAATTTGCACACAGCAAGTTCCCACAAATAATGAGATAAATAACCAAATAATCTGGTTTTTTTTACCATGATGTTCGAGGGATAAATGTTGAGCAATATATTAGTGGAACTTCCCTGCTCTTCTTCGGAATAGTGCCGCGGGATCTTTTCCGCCCACCTGAGCGAGAGAGCAGCCTGGGGCCTCGGTTTAACGTCTCATCCGAACGACGCCACCTCCAACAGTGCAGCACTCCAACAGTACTGCACTGGAGTGTCAGCCGAGATTATGTGCTCAGGTCTCTGGAGTGGGGCTTGAATCCATAACTTTGTGACTCAGGCTAAAAAGTGCGAGCATCGAGCCAGCACTGGGACTTTTCACCACCTCCACCCACAACATCGCCCCCAGGCTACCCAATCCCAGAATCACCCCTTCCCCTGTGCTGTGAAACCCCCTCCTAAGTGCTGCTAAATACCTGTAACTTGGTGCATCTATCTTGCTGTGTATCCTTGGTTAGGGATAAAAATTAAGTACATGATAATGGAATATGTATAATATATAAAATCACTCATTTATAGTTTTCACAGAGAAATTAACAGTCACAAAATTCAATCCCCAAAACGTCAATGACAACTCCAGAATACTATGTAATAAAAATGGAATTTGACTTATTCATAAATCTCCAGAAATCGCTGGCCCTGATATGTAATATAATGTGAATTACTTGACATGAAGCACTCGTGTTATAAAGCAAAGCATCTGCTGGCTCACTGTGAGCAAAGTTACTGGGGAACTGCTGAGCGGAAGTGACACAAGGTCGTATTCTTATTGACATGCTAGTGCCATTGGAATAAGCAAAGTATAAAATCAATCCCGATATATAGCTCCGTGAGCACAAAGTAAATATCGCTGCAATATTTGTGCGGTTAAACATGGGTTCATTCGACGGCGACACGGTATATCTTTTCATATGTCCTTTGTTAAAATGAATGAGATTTCAATGAAACTGTCTTCCCCGATCTCTTCATTGTGCAGTGGGTATCCATGGGGCCTGTGCTATTGTGGGTGTTAATGATTGGTTCTGATCTCGGCCTCTCTTTGTTCGCCAGTTGTTATTGATAAATATTGATCTTCACACCAATGGAGCAGGTTGAATGGAGCCTTTTGCTGGAGATAGTTGATAACTCAGCCTTTCACTGGCACTCTTTGATATGTCCACATCTTGCTGATGTGCTTTGTCCTTACTGAGCCAGTTTTTGCAATTTCGCCATAAATTACAGCCAAATAGAAGCATTACTGATGCAAGCCGATTAGTCTGCATAAAAAGAATGGTGCAATAGGTTCTTACTGTAGTAAGTCAAAAGGTCGTGGGTTCAAGCATCACTCCATAGACTTTGACCACGTAATCTCGGCTGACGTTTAGGTGGGGCACTGTGGAAGTGCTGCTCTGTTGTGTCTTCAGATGAGACGTTAAACTGAGGCACTGTTCAGGTGGATGCAAAAGATCCCATGGCACTATTTGACGGTGAGTTCTCCCCGGTGTCCTGGCCAATATTTATCCCTCAACCAACACCAGCAATAACAGATTATCTGGTCATTTATCTCATTGCTGTTTGTGGGAGCTTGCTGTGTGCAAATTGACTGCCGCATTTCCTACATTACCGCAGTGACTACACTTCAAAAGTGTGAAGCGCTTTGGGACGTCCTGAGGATCCATAGGGCGCTATATAAATGCAAGTTCCTTGCTAAAGATTTCCCTTTATCCAGCTATTCCGACTAAACAAACGCCATAAAATATATTAGTTAGAAGAATACTCCTAGCGACCTGACACTGATTAACTGGCGTGCACTATATAACAGTATCACAGATACTACATAAATGTATCTACCTGGAGAAGTAGCTGAAAATGTAAAATTGTCATAGTGTGTTATTGTGAACTATTGAGGTTAAAGGTGTGGGGAGAATATCCTCCGTACATAAGTAGATCACACACGCTGCATGGTTTTATCAATTAGTACTTAGGATCCAAGCTACTTGACAGGAGCATTTCTTGCCACTTAGCGGTGGTCCGAGCACCAGAGGTACGGGTGGCACTGTTGTTGCTGTATTTGGGTGATAGAAGACATCAGCCACCCATCCAGCAGTCCCACCTTCTTGTTATGGGTTTGGGGCGCTAACGTCACCGGGAAGCTAATTTTAGCGCCTTGAAAAAGTTAGCGTCCTCCCCCGTAAGTTGAGCAGTAGCGCCCCAAGAAGGAGGTGGGGCGCTACGGGAAAGCTCTCCACCTCCTGCTTGGGCGGCGCTACTACTCAATGTCGCGGCGCTACGTGCAGCCGCGCCACGTGTGGCGGGACGTAGCGCCGCATCATTGCAGGCCTCCTTCCTTGATTAAAGGGGAGGGGCCTAGCGCTGCGCGCACCGGGGCCCTGCCGGACCACCGGGGAGCGGGGTACTGGGAAAACAGCCCGGCACTCAAGAGGAGTGATCGCGGCCGGCACCCCGCATAGAAATGTTAATGGTGGGCAGGTGCTGGCAGTCGGCAAAATAAAAATGGCCGCCCGACACCTGCTCTTTAAGTAGCGCCGCCCCACGCTAGAACCGCTGCAAAACCGCCCTCTGATTCTGTCAGTCCTATTGCCCGGCGATAGTTCAGGGGGCGCAAGGGAAGTTTGCGGCTGGGGCGCAAACTGGGCGCTGCGCATGGCGATGACGTCATCATCACTGGCGCAGTGGAGCGGGATGCTACCGGCTGCCGCCGCTGCCGCCCCCGCTATTCACAGGAGGTGTTAGTGGTGCCGCGTCCGAGCGCTAGGACATTTGCGTCCCGCCCCCCGAGGGCGCTAATGAGAGGCGCAAAGCAACCCAATTTCTCCCCCCCCCAAGGACCTAGATGTCGCGATCTGTCTGCTCCCATCCCCAAAGTGACGGACCCCACCCCCGCCGACCACCAGCTCCCCCCATCCCCCGCGATCAGACCCCCCCCACCACCAGCTCCCCCATCCCCCGTGGTTGATCACCCCCCCGACAACCAGCTCCCCCACACCCCACGATCGGACCCCCCCGACAACCAGCTCCCCCAACACCCATGATCGGACCCCCCCCCGACCACCAGCTCCCCCATCCCCCGCGATCAGACACCCCCGACAACCAGCTCCCCCATCCCCCGCGATCAGACCCCCCGACAACCAGCTCCCCATCCCCCGCGATCAGACCACCCCGACAACCAGCTCCCCCATCCCCCGCGATCAGACCCCCCCGACAACCAGCTCCCCCCATCCCCCGCGATCAGACCACCCCCGACAACCAGCTCCCCCCATCCCCCGCGATCAGACCCCCCCCGACAACCAGCTCCCCCATCCCCCGCGATCGTCCCCCGACAACCAGCTCCCCATCCCCCGTGATCGCCCCCCGACAACCAGCTCCCCATCCCCCGCGATCAGACCCCCCGACAACCAGCTCCCCCATCCCCCGCGATCAGACCCCCCCCGACAACCAGCTCCCCCATCCCCCGCGATCAGACCCCCCTGACAACCAGCTCCCCCATCCCCCGCGATCAGACCCCCCGACAACCAGCTCCCCATCCCCCGCGATCAGACCACCCCGACAACCAGCTCCCCCATCCCCCGCGATCAGACCCCCCCGACAACCAGCTCCCCCCATCCCCCGCGATCAGACCCCCCCGACCACCAGCTCCCCCATCCCCCGCGATCAGACCCCCCGACAACCAGCTCCCCATCCCCCGCGATCAGACCACCCCGACAACCAGCTCCCCCATCCCCCGCGATCAGATCCCCCGGCCACCAGCTCCCCCATCCCCCGCGATCAGACCCCCCGACAACCAGCTCCCCATCCCCCGCGATCAGACCCCCGCCGACAACCAGCTCCCCCATCCCCCGCGATCGTCCCCCGACAACCAGCTCCCCATCCCCCGTGATCGCCCCCCGACAACCAGCTCCCCATCCCCCGCGATCAGACCCCCCGACAACCAGCTCCCCATCCCCCGCGATCGCCCCCCGACAACCAGCTCCCCATCCCCCGCGATCAGACCCCCCCCGACAACCAGCTCCCCCATCCCCCGCGATCAGACCCCCCCCGACAACCAGCTCCCCCCATCCCCCGCGATCAGACCCCCCCCGACAACCAGCTCCCCCATCCCCCGCGATCGTCCCCCGACAACCAGCTCCCCATCCCCCGTGATCGCCCCCCGACAACCAGCTCCCCATCCCCCGCGATCAGACCCCCCGACAACCAGCTCCCCCATCCCCCGCGATCGCCCCCCCCGACAACCAGCTTCCCATCCCCCGCGATCAGACCCCCGACAACCAGCTCCCCCATCCCCCGCGATCGCCCCCTGACAACCAGCTCCCCCATCCCCCGTGATCAGACCCCCCCCGACAACCAGCTCCCCCATCCCCCGCGATCAGACCCCCCGACAACCAGCTCCCCATCCCCCGCAATCAGACCCCCGACAACCAGCTCCCCATCCCCCGTGATCAGACCCCCCGACAACCAGCTCCCCATCCCCCGCGATCAGACCCCCCCCGACAACCAGCTCCCCCATCCCCCGCGATCAGACCCCCCGACAACCAGCTCCCCATCCCCCGCGATCGCCCCCCAACAACCAGCTCCCCCCATCCCCCGCGATCAGACCCCCCGACAACCAGCTACCCCATCCCCCGCGATCGCCCCCCGACAACCAGCTCCCCCCATCCCCCGCAATCAGACCCCCGACAACCATCTCCCCCATCCCCCGCGATCAGACCCCCCGACAACCAGCTCCCCATCCCCCGCGATCAGACCCCCCGACAACCAGCTCCCCCATCCCCCGCGATCAGACCCCCCGACAACCAGCTCCCCATCCCCCGCGCAGACCCCCCCCCGACAACCAGCTCCCCCATCCCCCGTGATCAGACCCCCCCGACAACCAGCTCCCCATCCCCCGCGATCGCCCCCCGACAACCAGCTCCCCCATCCCCCGCGATCAGACCCCCCGACAACCAGCTCCCCATCCCCCGCGCAGACCCCCCCGACAACCAGCTCCCCCATCCCCCGCGATCAGACCCCCCGACAACCAGCTCCCCATCCCCCGCGATCGCCCCCCGACAACCAGCTTCCCATCCCCCGCGATCAGACCCCCCAAACAACCAGCTTCCCATCCCCCGCGATCAGAGCCCCGACAACCAGCTCCCCCCATCCCCCGTGATCGCCCCCCGACAGCCAGCTCCCCCATCCCCCGCGATCAGACCCCCCGACAACCATCTCCCCCATCCCCCGCGATCAGACCACCCCCGACAACCAGCTCCCCCCATCCCCCGCGATCAGACCCCCCCGACAACCAGCTCCCCCCATCCCCCGCGATCGCCCCCCGACAACCATCTCCCCCATCCCCCGCGATCGCCCCCTGACAACCAGCTCCCCCATCCCCCGCAATCAGACCCCCGACAACCATCTCCCCCATCCCCCGCGATCAGACCCCCCGACAACCAGCTCCCCATCCCCCGCGATCAGACCCCCCGACAACCAGCTCCCCCATCCCCCGCGATCAGACCCCCAAACGACCAGCTTCCCATCCCCCTCGATCAGACCCCCGACAACCAGCTCCCCATCCCCCGCGATCAGACCCCCCCGACAACCAGCTCCCCATCCCCCGCGATCAGACCCCCCCGACAACCAGCTCCCCATCCTCCGCGATCAGACCCCCCGACAACCAGCTCCCCCCATCCCCCGCGATCAGACCCCCCCCGACAACCAGCTCCCCCCATCCCCCGCGATCAGACCCCCCCCGACAACCAGCTCCCCCCATCCCCCGCGATCAGACCCCCGACAACCATCTCCCCCATCCCCCGCGATCAGACCCCCCTACAACCAGCTCCCCATCCGCCGCAATCAGACCCCCGACAACCATCTCCCCCATCCCCCGCGATCGCCCCCCGACAACCAGCTCCCCCATCCCCCGCGATCAGACCCCCCCGACAACCAGCTCCCCATCCCCCGCGATCAGACCCCCCCCGACAACCAGCTCCCCATCCCCCGCGATCGCCCCCCAACCACCAGCTCCCCATCCCTCGCGATCAGACCCCCCGACAACCAGCTCCCCCATCCCCCGCGATCAGACCCCCCCTGACAACCAGCTCCCCCATCCCCCGCGATCGCCCCCCTGACAACCATCTCCCCCATCCCCCGCGATCGCCCCCTGACAACCAGCTCCCCCATCCCCCGCGATCGCCCCCCGTCAACCATCTCCCCCATCCCCCGCGATCAGACCCCCCGACAACCATCTGCTTTCCCCAACCACGTTCTACCAACCCCCCGCAATTGAACCGCCCCACCGACCATCACCCCTGGGGTCCCCCTGCAATCGCTCCCCCTCCCCCCCCCGTGATTGAACCGCCCCACCGACCATCACCCCTGGGGTCCCCCTGCGATCGCTCCCCGCCCCACGACCATCACCCTGGGGTCCCCCTGCGATCGCTCCCCCCCCCCCCGCGATTGAACCGTCCCACCGACCATCACCCCTGGGGTCCCCCTGCGATCGCTCCCCCGCCCCACCCCCCACCACTAGACCTACCCGCTCTCAGCTCCGCTGTGGCCTTGTGCTGCAGGCTTTCCTGCCCGACAAGCAGCCAGCCTGTCAATCAAAAAAATGTTAAAGGACGTCCTGCAGTTAAAAACCCGTCAATAACTCCTGCCCCCACACCAAACGCGCTGTCTTTGGTCCCCGCCACAAACTCCATTCCGAGCCATCCCCCTCCCTGGCCACTGTCTGATACTGAACCAGACTGTTCACAACCTTGGTGCCCTATTTGACCTGAGCTGAGCTTTCAACCCCATTATCTCTCACAGGACCATAGGAACAGGAGGAGGCCATTCAACCCCTTGAGCCTGTTTCGCTATTCAATGAGATCATGACTGGACTGTGACCTAACTCCACTGCCCCATATCCCTTAATACCTTTGGTTAACAGAAATCTATCAGATTTAAATTTAACAATTGACCCAGAATCAACCGCCGTTTGCGGAAGAGAGTTCCAAACTGCTACCACCCTTTGTGTGTCGAAGTGTTTCCTAATTTCACTCCTGAAAGGTCTGGCTCTAATTTTTAGGCTATGTCCCCTAGTCCTAGAATCCCCAACCAGCGGAGATAGTTTCTCTCTATCTACCCTATCAGCTCCACTTAATATCTTGAAAACTTCGAATAAATCACCCCCTAACCTTCTAAATTCCAGGGAATACAACCTTAGTTTGTGTAATCTCTCCTCATAATTTAATAGTCAAGGTATCATTCTATTAAATCTACGCTGCACTCCCTCCAAGGCCAATATATCCTTTCTCAGGTGTGGTGCCCAGAACTGCTCACAGTGCTCCAGGTGTGGTCTAACCAGGGCTTTGTATAGCTGTAGCATGACTTCTTATTTTTGGTACCTGTCCATGACATTTTATGTACCTGGATTCCCCAAGTCTCTTTGGAACTCCACTGGTTCTCGCTTTTCACCATTTAGAAAGTACCCTGTTCTACCCTTTTTAGGTCCAAAGTGGATGACCTCACACTTGCCGATATTGAAATCCATTTACCACAGTTTTGCCCATTCACTTAATCTATTAATATCTCTTTGTAATTTTATGCTTCCATCTACATTACTACCAAGATGGTAGAAGGCGAACTAGATGGATCTTGGTCTTTTTTTGTTGAGCAATTGCTAATTCAAAGTTGCTTAATCCAAATGATCTGATAATTCAATTTTTTTATTGCAAAACAATGACTTTGTGTTATCAGGCGTTGATTGTGATGAAGATGTTCACACACAACGGGGGTCATTTTCATCATAACCCTGTAGCATATGACTGCCGCTATAGAAATCAGTCATTACTCATTTCTATCGATTTCTATAACCGGCCCCCAACCTGCAATGCCAGTTTAAGTGGTAAGTGAAAATGCCCCCCCCCCCCCCAATATCAACCAAATAACGAGCTCGAAATCAGTGGAATGCTCGAACATTGAGTCTTTATTTTGTATAAAATCTGGAGCCCAACATCAAAGAACTGTGATTGGTACACTGCAGATAGTAATAATGATAGCTTCAGACTAGTTAATAACCTTAGTGATTGATAGTGACAGCAGTCACTACGCAGCCTATAATCTCGGACTATTAAAATATATAACCCATATATATATATGTCTAGACACAACATAGTAATCCTGTTATAATAGATTTTCACAAAGTTCAGTCAAATTTATAATGAATGAAAGATTGCTACATGGCAATAATTATACAGTACCTTTTATGAATATATGAAAATTATACCTTGGAGATACAAAATTAAGTTTCCTTCCGAAATTGTTAAAAAATTGGCAGTTGACTTGGTCGTTTTGAACACCTGTCTAAATGCAGGGCCATTATAAAGAAGAACTGTACACAGATAATCTGGTTTAATAGGAGGGATCATACGAAGAACTCATTCATCTGAGGATGATTAGACACGGGCTCAGATGGCCTGCAGTAAATTACTTCCATTTAACTTTCTATTCATTAATTGATAAATTTTAGCATTAATGTGGACCGACTCCCAATTCCACCAATTCATAATCGGCTCCAGACTCGGCAATGCAACAACCCAGAAGGATGTAGAGTGAAGCAAGCTTCGTAGCAGCATGGATAATCCTTTAGGGACAGAATCCAATAACTGCTGAAATATTTATCAGTCCTAATCCATACTTTCTCGCATGGCAACATATAACGTTTAAAGCAATGTCAATAATTGGGGAAGTGCTGGAAATGAATCAATTCAGACTGGGGACTGGTCAATATTCAGTTGTTAAGTGGCAGGCTGTTTGAAAGTGTTGTTTGAAAGAACTGTACGATTGAACTCTCTGGGCGTGTTGCGTTTTGAATTCCTAGAATGACTAAGATCTACTGTAATTTCACCAAATATACCCAGCTTTTGCATTTTTGAAAATGTAATTTCTTGCTTTCTTTTAGGGATCAAAACCATTTAATACTGGATAAAATTTATACCGAACTAAAAAAGTCATGGGTTCAAAAAAGGCTGACCAAAGTGTTGTCTTTCAGATGAGACGTTAAACTGAGGCCCCATCAGATGGTCATAAAAGATCCCATGGCACTATTTGAAGAAGAGCAGTGGAGTTCTCCCTGGTGTCCTGGCCAATATTTATCCCTCAACAAATATCACTAATATCAGTTGATCTGGATATTTATCTCATTGCTGTTTGTGGGAGCTAGCTGTGCGCAAATTGGCTGCCACGTTTCCAACATTACAACAGTGACTACACTTCAAAAGTACTTCATTGGCTGCAAAGCACTTTGGGACATCCTCAGGTCGTGCAAGGTGCTATATAAATGCAAGTCTTTCTTTTAATAGTGGACGAATGTTTAATCCATTTGCACGGTGTTCAATTCCATTCGCAACTCCTCAGATAATGAAGCAGTCCGTGCCCACATGCAGCAAGACCTGGACAACATTCAGGCTTGGGCTGATAAGTGGCAAGTAACATTCACGCCACACAAATGGCAGGCAATGACTATCTCCAACAAGCGAGAATCTAACCATCGCGCCTTGGCATTACCATCGCCGAGTCCCCCGCCATCAACATCCTGGGGGGTCACCATTGACCAGAAACTTAACTGGACCAGCCACATAAATACTGTGGCTACAAGAGCAGGTCAGAGGCTGGGTATTCTGCGGCGCGTTTCTCACCTCCTGACTCCCCAAAGCCTTTCCACCATCTACAAGGTACAAGTCAGGAGTGTGATGGAATACTCTCCACTTGCCTGGATGAGTGCAGCTCCAACAACACTCAAGAAGCGCGACACCATCCAGGACAAAGCAGCCCGCTTGATTGACACCCCATCCACCACCTTAAATATTCACTCCCTCCACCACCGGCGCACTGTGGCTGCAGTGTGTACCATCTACAAGATGCACTGCAGCAACTCGCCAAGGCTTCTTCAACAGCACCTCCCAAACCCGCGACCTCTACCACCTAGAAGGACAAGGGCAGCAGGCGCATGGGAACACCACCACCTCCAAGTTCCTCTCCAAGTCACACACCATGCTGCTTTGGATATATTTTGCTGTTTCTTCATCATCGCTGGATCAAAATCCTGGAACTCCCTCCGTAACAGCACTGTGGGAGTACCTTCACCACACGGACTGCGGCTCACCACCAACTTCTCAAGGGCAACTAGGGATGGGCATTAAATGCTGGACTTGCCTGCGACGCCCACATCCCATGGACAAATAATAAAAATCCGTTTGTATGGAATTCCTGTCTCTGCTATTTTAATGGCTGTGTTAACCTGCTTATTTTCAATTTATTAATGCCTCCACTAAGATAGGGGATAAAGGATTGTCATTGGAAGATGTTAAATATTTATCTATTATTATTGCAAACATTGATTTCTGGCCTAATGTTTGTTTTTAATTGCAAGTGTTCGCTGCATTGATCAAATACTCTTCCATTAATCAAAGGCTTGAAAAAAAATTGAACTATCAAAGTTCTCCTGGAATAAAAGCAATTGTAAAGGTTTAAATGTTGCTGAGGAGAACACTGGGTGATTGGATTGGTTTCGGTGTCATTGCTGAGTGTTGTTAGCCAACACCATACCTGACATCATGCATCGAGCTTTCTGCTAGATAGAAATAGGAAATATTCCATTCTTTACTGCCAACCATCTCCCTAATGACTAAAGGTATACACTGTGTGGTAGTTGTCACTCTCTCTCTCTCTTATTTAATAGACAACAGCTGTTTGCAAATGCACAAACCAGGTTTGCCTCACAATGTAATTCTGATAGGTTATTCCAGTTTAACAGATTGGGTCGGACCAGGGGACACGAGTTTATGGAAGAGTAGGAATAGACTGGATATTAGGCGGTTCTGTCCCCAGAGAGTAGTGAGGCTCCGGCTGGTGGGGTGGGTGCGAACTCACTGCATGTCTTTAAGGGGGAGATGGGCCGGTTCCTGACTGGGGCAGAGATCGCATCATATAGAAGGTCAGTGTCTTTATAGACAACACATGGACCATGTGATCTCCTGGACTGGTTTCGAGCGCCTGAGAGGGTTGGAGAGGAATTTTCCAAAGTACTGATCCCCCTTATTGGCCCTGGGTTTTTCTGTCTCCCAGGAGATTACATGACTGTGGGGGTGGGGGCAAGTGTCTAGTCACGATGCTGGGGGCAGGCTTGATGGACCAGATGGCCTGTTCCTGCCTGTAAATGTCATATGGTCGTACAGTTGAAGATAAAGGAAAAGTAAGCGGGCCGCTTTGCTGGGCCCCTCTCTATACAAACCCTGGACTGGCACAGTGCGCTCAAAGTGAGCTGTGCCTAGCCAAGCCAACTGCAGCTGTGTTTGGTGAACCAGGCTGTTCCAAGTCAGATCCTCAGTGCCGGCCTGACTCCCATGGCCTCGTGCTGGCAAACAGGAGGATGGAGCTGCTCCTCAAGGCCCACAAGGAAACCATACTGAGACACGCTTACCTCCCTGGGCCTCTTCTGGCCCTAATTCTGTTTGCCGCCAGGTTTCTCTGATGCTAGTCGTGACTCGCGCGACTACAAGTTAAAATCGGGTCGGGGTCCTATTTGTGTCATAGGACCCCGAATTTTGCATATAAATGGGGAGCCTCACCATCCTGTGGTGAGCTCCTCCGACACCACCCGGAACTCAGGAGTTAAGCTGGCTGTGGCGCGAGCACGGTGCGACTGGGGAGTAAGTATTCTGCCCCTATTTTACCCCCTCACCCTGCCCCGCACGCACCGTTCTCGGGGCTCTGGTAGGTGATGAAACTAAATATTCCCACCTCGCTTTGGGCTATCCAGCCGCTTTCTGCTGGGACCCCTCAGAACCCCCAAGTCTGTGGCGACTCCCCCCTGTGCACGAAACAGGACCAGCCTGCAACTAGGGGAGATTGAGGACAGAGGCCGAGAATGCCCCCCGCCAGCCTCATTAACATCAGCACACTGGGCCTGCCTCCTCTTGGGGGAAGCCCACAGATCCCAGGGTACCGCAACGTAAAGCAGGCGGGGACATAGCATTGACGGGTCTCCGCTCTCCTCCTGACCCTTGCACCCAGGGATCTGACATCAACTGGGGACAAAGGCCAAGGGAAACGACCCCAATGAGTTTCTACAAGAATAATACTGGGTTTGCCAGCAACCAATGCATTGAGGACGACACTGCGGCAGATTAAATACAATGCAGAGGGCTGTCCTTGATTCTACTTAAGGTTCAGTACAAGGTGGAAACATAAATGGGAGTTTACACAGCAACAATATTTCACGTTTGTCCTGAGGTATTTGAATTTTACATGTGCATTCAGGGTAATTTAACTTGATGAATAACTTCACTAGAAATCTAAAATTTATGCAGTCAATACTTTTTTATTGCCAATATTTAATTGACAAGTACAAGGGCTGAAATAACTATCATATTGTTATCGTGCCAATGCTCATTGCTTTTGCATCAGGCTCCTCCATGCACTATTTTAATAGCAGCGCTAACCTGTCTGTTTATTTTAAATGGCTTCGCACTTCTCTTTAAAAAGCAGGCAAAGGACTTCTGATTCCAGCGGTTTAAGCATTCATATATAACTCTGGCAGCAGTAATCTCATATTGCTTTACACTGTACCCATCAGTTTACCTCTAGAATATTACTGAGACATGGATCAGCTGAAAAGGATTAGCATTTTTTTAGAAGGGGCAATCTTAAGCCATATTATTTTCTTTGGCCTTGAGCTCACACGTTTAGGGACTTACAACCGAAGCTATTTTGTAAAGGAGAATCTACTGTTCAAAGATGCCTGAGATGAACTAATGGGCTGGATTTTGCCAATGGGGAGCTTTTGGAGGCGGGACTCCCACTTGTCGGGTTTGAGTCCCGCCTCCATCAACTTCTGGCCAACCCATGCTATTTTCCCTTGATTGACCTTGTTAAGCCCACCTAGCGGGCTTAGCGGGCCAATTAAGGGAAAGCCGGTTACAGAGAATGTCAACGTATGAGGTTCATCTGTCAAAAATTTTTGACAGATGAATTGTCATCGTTTGACAGCTCTGTGAAGCTGTCAAACACTGACATTCTCTGTAGTATGATGAGTTCTTGAATTCAAGACTCATCAAACCTCTTTATTTAGCAGAAATTAGATGGTTGCTGCATTGGAGAATGCAGCGGCCATCTGTCATCTCTGCCGCGGAGGTGCGAGACTCTCCGCATACCCAACTCTTGAAGCCTGCAGGAAGAAACAAAGGTAAGTAAACTTTTACTAACACTTTCCACTTACCTCACATACTCACCTCTCCACACTTGCACCCATCACTTACCTTCACAGCGCACTTTTGCACCCCTCCTACCCCAGCAGACCCACTGCTCGCCTTGGTGACCCTGGCGGGGTTTGGCGCCTTCGGGAAGCCCGCACTTGTGTGGGTAAAATAGGGATAATCCTCTTATCTGCCTGTTAACTACCTGTTAACAGGCAGATAAGTGGCACTAATCCCTTCCCGCCTCCAAGGAGATGGGACCCGGCGCGGGTCGGCTACCCGCCTCCTGGCAAGATGGCACGGAGGCGGGTTAGGCATCCGTTCCCAGATTCTACCATTTACCCGGCAGTCCCGCCTCCATACCCGCCTCCCCAGGGCTGGCAAGATCGCGGCCCATGAGCCATAAGTGCCATCTTTGAAAAAGAAAGAACTTGCACTTACACAACCTCAGGACGTCCCAAAGCGCTTTACAATCAATGAAGTATTTCTGAAGTGCAGTCACTATTGTAATGTAGGAAACATGGCCCAATTTGCACACAGCAAGCTCCCACAAACAGCAATGAGATAATGACTCGATAATCTATTTTCAGTGATGTTAGTTGAGGGATAAATATTGGCCAGGACTCACACAAGAAACCCCCTGCTCCTCTTTGAGATAGTGCTGTGGGAATTTTTACATCCACCTGAGAGGGCAGATGGGACCATGGTTTAACATCTCATCTGAAAGACAGCGGGCTGGATTTTGTCAATGGGGACATGATGGAGGCAGGACCCCCACTTTTTGGGTTGTAGTCCCGCCTCCATCGACTTGTGGCCAACCCACTGTATTTTCCCTTGATTGACCTTATTAAGCCCGCCCAGCGGGCTTAGCAGGCCAATCAAGGGTCCCTTGGATACAGGTGATGTCAGCCATTGAAATTTCATCTGTCAAGAGCTTTTGACAGATGAAATTTCAGCGTTTGACAGCTCTGTGAAGCTGTCAAACACTGACAATATGATTTCTAACTTGAGTCCCTGTACTTAGACTCAGTTAGAAATCAATCCAGCACAGAAAGCAGAGACTGCAGCTTTTGACAGCTCCGCGGCCATTCTGCTTTCTGTGCCGTGGATGTGAGGCACTCCCGACACCTTAAGGAAGCTAGCCTGCAGGACAAAGTTAAGGTAAGTAAAAGTTCTTAAAACACTTTACACACACCAAACACGCTTACCTCTGCACTCATGCACCCATCACTCACCTGCACAACGGACATCTCGACCCCTCCAAGCCCTCCAGACCGACGGTCCGCCTCGCTAAATCGCCGTGTTCAGACCTGTCGGGAAGCCCACACTTCAGGGCTAAAAATAGGGATCAGGCAAAAAACTGCCTGTTAACTACCTGTTAACAGGCAGTTTATTGGCACTAATCCCCTTCCCGCCTCGGGGTGGTGGGTCCCAGCACAGGTCGGGTACTCACCTCCTGGGAAACTGGCATGGAGGCGGGTTGGGGGCGGGACCCCCGAATCTGCTATTTTCACACCACTCCTGCCTCCAAACCCGCCTCCACGGGCCGGTGAAAATTGAGCCCAGCATGTCCGACAGTGCAGCACTCCTTCAGTACTAGCACTGGAGTGTCAGCCTGGATTATGGGTTGAAACCACTTGAGTGGGACTAGAACCCACGATCTATCTGAGCTAGAGGCAAGAGTGCTACCACTGAGCCACAGCTGACACTGCTTTTTTTTTGCTCCAGAAGTGATTGGGCCATCACGTCAAAGTTGAACCCACTTCTGTGACAGTCCAGTTCTGTCTCTGTGATGAATGGTTGGCCTTCAGGTGGTCCTCCATGATAGACATTGGTTTCTGGTTCATTAGGTACCGTCTCTCAGTTTCTTTCACCTGTTGCTGAGTTAACAGTCTCTGTTCTGCCAGACTGTCTCTGAACTGAGCTCTTTGGACTGTTGTACTCATCCAACATCACTAAAACAGATTATTATCACATTGCTGTTCATGGGAGCTTGCTGTGTGCAAATTGGCTGCCCCGTTTCCTACATTACAACAGTGACTACACTTCAAAAGTACTTCATTGGCTGTACAGCACTTTGGGGCACCCTGAGGTTGTGAAAGGAGCTATAGAAATAAAAGTTTTTTCTTTTCTCTTTTACTTAACTTCTCCTCCTGTACATTGTCCAAGTCGTTAGCTTCTTTTATTGAGTCTTTGACTGCGAATAAAAACTGGTGTAAAGCCATATTATTTTTAATACCTGAACATTAAAGCTATCCAAAGGAATATATCTTGTCTCACATCCTGACTTCGCAATCTCATGGTCGTGTTCCATGGTCACATGGGTGGCTACCAGAGATTGAAACATGAGAAAGCAATATTACCTATCAGTCTGAGTATATGGGGGTGCAGGAATAGAGAGACCTGGGGGTTCACAGACACAAATCTTTGAAGGTGGCAGGACAAATTGGTAAGACTGTTAAGAAAGCATATGGGATCCTGGGCTTTATAAATTGTGGCAGAGAGTACAAAAGCAAAATAGTTATGCTAATCCATTATAAAACATTGCTTAGGCCTCAGCTGGAGTAGTGTGTCCATTTCTGGGCACCGCATTTTAGGAAGGATGTCAAGGCCTTGGAGAGGATGCAGAGTAGATTTACGAGAATGGTACCAGGGATGAGAGACTTCAGTTCATAGAATCATAGAATCATAGAAAGTTACAGCGCGGAAGGAGGCCATTCCGGCCCATCGTGTCTGCGCCAGCCAAAGAGCTATCCAGCCTAATCCCACTTCCCAGCTCTTGGTCCGTAGCCCTGCAGGTTACAGCATCCCAAGTGCACATCCAAGTACTTTTTAAATGTGGTTAGGGTTCCTGCCTCTTCCACCCTTTCAGGCAGTGAGTTCCAGACCCCCACAACCCTCTGGGTGAAGAAATTTCCCCTCAAATCCCCTCTAAACCTTCCACCAATTACTTTAAATCTGTGCCCCTGGTTTTTGACCCCTCTGCTAAGGGAAATAGGTCCTTTCTATCCACTTTATCTATGGCCCTCATAATTTTATACACCTCAATACGGTCTCCCCTCAGCCTCCTCTGTTCCAAGGAAAACAGACCCAGCCTATCCAGTCTTTCCTCATAGCTAAGATTCTCTATTCCCGGCAATATCCTTGTAAATCTCCTCTGTACCCTCTCTAGTGCAATCACATCTTTCCTGTAATGTGGTGACCAGAACTGCACGCAGCACTCTAGCTGAGGCCGAACTAGTGTTTTATACAGTTGAAGTTATGTGGAGAGGCTGGAGAAGCTGGGTTTGTTCTCTTTAGAGCAGAGAAGGTTAAGGGGAGATTTAATAGAGGTGTTCAAAATCATGAGGGGTTTTGATAGAGTAAATAAGGAGAAACTGTTTCCGCTGGCGGGAGGGTCGGTAACCAGAGCACACAGATTTAAGATAATCGTCAAAAGAACCAGGGTGGAGATGTGGAGAATTTTTTTACACAGCGAGTTGTTGTGATCTGGAATGCGCTGCCTGAAAGGGTGTTGGAAGCAGATTCAATAGTAATGTTGAGGCTGCCACGAAACACGAATTAAGGCTGAATCCATGTGTGGAAAACGAGAGACTTTAATGCAACAGCATGGTACAAAAAAATGGCTGACAAGACTGCTCCCAGAATTCTCTGGGAAACCCTGAGGCCCCGCCCACTCCTGCCTTAAAGGTAAGGTGCCTTAAAGGGAAGGTGCTCGATATTTTGTCCACGGACGGAAGAGTGGATAATGCCCGTTTAGGTGGCGATCCGCCACACAGCTCCCCCCAGAATCCGCTTAGGAGGTGTGGACGAGATGGTGCGGCGGTCTGATGGGCCGGCCGGAGCGGCTCTTGTAGGACGCCGGTGGACGTGGAACGGCTGGGCGTGGAGCAGCCGGGTGAACCGGCTTGAGGGCAGGTCGGCCGCGTGGAGGTGGACGAGCTACAGGGACCTGCTCACCGGGCTCTGAGTGTGCTGGCTTGAGTCGGTTAACCGACACTTTTTCGGTCCTGTCGCCCACTTGCAGGGTGAAAAATTTGTCCCCAGCCTGTAGCACTTTGTAGGGCCCGTTGTACGGGGGTTGAAGGGGTCCGCGGTGGGAGTCGTGCCGGACGAAAACAAACCGTGACTGGTGCAGGCTTAGTGGGACGTGTGAGGTGGATTCGCCGTGTCGGGCAATGGGCACCGGGGCGAACTGCAGCACCGGTGAGGCGAAGTCATGGCGTTGCTGGTCGGCTGACCAGGGTGTCGTGGCGGTGGGCAGGAACTCGCCGGGTACGCACAGTGGCTGACCGTACATGAGCTCTGCTGCCGATGCGTGGAGGTCTTCTTTAACCGCGGTGCGCAGGCCGAGGAGGACCCACGGAAGTCGGTCGGTCCAGGCGCCGTCCTGGAGGCTGGCTCGAAGAGATGCCTTCAAGGATCTGTGGAACCGCTCACACAGTCCGTTGGCTTGGTGGTATGCTGTGGTGCGGTGAATGGTCACCCCGAGACTGTGTGCGACGGCGGTCCAGAGTTCAGAGGTAAATTGCGGACCTCTGTCTGACGTCATGTTGGAGGGGACGCCGAACCGTGCCACCCAGGTGCTGACGAAGGCTCTGGCGATGTCGACGGTGGTGGTAGAGGTCAGTGGAATTGCCTCAGACCAGCGTGTGGTGCGGTCAACGATGGTCAGCAAGTGCGTGTGGCCTTGCGATGGCGGCAGGGGCCCGACGATGTCCACATGGATGTGGTCGAATCTCCGCGAGGGGACGGTAAACTCCTCGAGGGGTGCTTTCGTGTGTTGCTGTACCTTGGCCCGTTGGCAGGCTAGGCAGGAGTTGGCCCAAGTACGCACATCCTTGCGAAGGCCGCGCCAGACGAAGCGGTTGGCTACCAATTTGATGGATGCGCGGGCGCCGGGGTGGGAGAGGTTGTGGAGAATGTCGAATACCCGGCGGCGCCAGGATGCTGGGATAACGGGCCGAGGTTGACATAGGAATATGTCGCACTTGACCGTGACTGCAGTCGGGCCACAGGCGACGTCGGCCAGGCGTAGCCCTGGTAGGTTGGTGGGTGCGGAGAGCAGATCAGGGTCGGTAATCTGGTCTGCTGCGAGTTGAGCGTAGTCGACTGCCAGGTGTGCGGCGTGGATGGCGGGGCGGGAGAGGCAGTCGGCTACCACATTGTCTCGGCCGGAGACGTGTTGGATGTCCGTGGTGAACTCGGACACTGCCGCGAGCTGGCGCTGCTGCCTGGTGGACCAGGGGTTGGTTGTCTTTGCCATTGCGAATGTCAGGGGCTTGTGGTCGACAAACGCAGTGAAGGGGTGGCCCTCAAGCAAAAACCGGAAATGGCGGACTGCCAGGAACAGCGCGAGGAGCTCGCAGTCGAAGGTGCTGTACTTGACCTCTGGGGGGCGTAGTTGGCGGCTGAAGAAGGCAAGTGGTTGCCAGGCGCCGTCAACCCACTGCTCATACACGGCGCCGACCGCGTGGTCGGAGGCATCCGTGGTGAGCGCTACCCTGGCATTGGGCCGTGGGTGCGCGAGCAGAGTGGCGTTGGCGAGCGCGGTCTTGGTGGAGTCGAAGGCGGCGGACGCGTCTGCCGTCCATTCGACCGCCATCTTGCCGCTGCTGCCCCGGAGGGCTTCATACAGGGGCCTCATGAGGGACGCCGCTTTGGGGATGAAGCGGTTGTAGAAATTCACCATCCCGAGGAACTCCTGGAGGCCTTTGATGGTGGTGGGGCGGGGAAATTGTTGGACAGCCTGCACCTTGGTGGGCAGGGGAATGGCCCCAGCATGGGTGATGTGTTGGCCGAGGAAGTCGATCTTGTCCAGGCCGAACTGGCATTTGGCTGGGCTGAGGATGAGCCCGTGGTCGCTGAGGCGCCCGAACAGGATGCGAAGGTGTTCCTGCTTGGAGGAACTGGCTACCAGGATGTCGTCCAGGTAGACGAACAGGAACTTCAGGTCCCGAAGGACCGAGTCCATGAGCCGTTGGAATGCCTGGGCCGCGTTTTTGAGGCCGAAGGGCATCCGCAGGAACTCGAACAGGCCGAAGTGGGTGATTACGGCCATCTTGGGGACGTCCGCGGGGCGGACGGGGACTTGATGGTAGCCGTGCACCAGGTCGACCTTGGAAAAGACTGAGCGACCGGCCAGTCTAGCCGAGAAGTCCTGAATGTGCGGCATGGGGTACCGATCAGGGGTCGTGGCGTTGTTGAGGCGGCGGTAATCCCCGCAGGGGCGCCAACCTCCGCCTGGTTTAGGGGCGATGTGGAGTGGGGAGGCCCAGGGACTGTTGGAGCGGCGGATGATGCTGAGCTGTTCCATGGTGGCAAACTCGGTCCGCGCGATCTCCAGTTTGGCCGGGTCCAGCCTGCGGGCGTGGGCGTACACTGGGGGGCCTGTGGTGGGGATGAAGTGTTCCACCCCGTGTTTGGCGGCCTCCGCGGAGAAGGTCGGATTGGTAAGGGCCGGGAATTCGGCCAGGAGTGCCGAGTAGTCATCCGTGGCCCGGGCGTGGCACTGTGACGCCATGTCAGCGGGTTGACGGGGGGCCATGGCGCCCAGGATGGGGGACATGGTGTTGATGTCCACGAGGCGGTGACGAGGGATTTCTACCAGTAGGCCGTGGGCACACAGGAAATCTGTGCCAATGAGAGGGGAGAGCACCTTGGCAGTGATGAACTCCCATCGGTAGCGGCGACCAGCGAGGTCGAGAGTGACTGTCCGGGTGCCATACGTTCGGATTTCCGAGCTGTTAGCATGAGCCAGCGCCGGTCCTCGTTCGCCCTTTTGGATGTCGAGGGAGGAGGCCGGGATGATGCTGTGCTGAGCCCCAGTGTCGCACAGGTACCGGCGGCCGGTTTTGTCATCCGTGACGAACAGCAGGGAGCCTGCGTGGCCCATGGCCATCACGGGGGCTGGTACGGGGGCTGACTTGAAAGAGCAGGGAGGTGTGCACCGTTGTGCCCTGGCGCGGAATCGTGTGTAGAAGTAACAGTGGCCCAGGTTAGTGGGGCGTGAAGGCCCCGTGGGCCTGGTGGTAGGTCCTTGTGGCCGCGTGCTGGCCGGTGAGGGGCGCGCCCAGGCATTGGCTGTCAGATCCGGAGTGACGTCGCGGCTGGAGTGAGCGGACAGCAGCTTGTCGGCCTCATCGGCCAGGGCTTCCAGGTTCGTGAGGCCGGACGCCACGATCGCTGGGCGGATGCTGAGAGGGAGCTGGCGGATGAACAGCGTGCGGAAGGGGGATCCGGGTGGGTGCTCGTCGGTGAGGGAGAGCATGTGGGAGAGGAGGTCTGACAGTGAGGCATCACCGAGGCCTGGAAGGTTGAGGAGGTGGCAGTTTCGCTGATATGCCGAGGCCGTAAATTTTTTAAGGAGCGCTGTCTTGAGATGTGCGTACTTGCCTTCCTCTGGTGGGTTCTGCAGCGTTGTCCAAACCTTTGAAACTGCGGCGCTACCGAGTGATGTGACGAGATAGTCGTACTTCGTCCTATCTGTGGTGATGCGTAGCAGCCGGAAGCGCGATTCAGCTTGGAGAATCCAGGCTTCGGGCTGGTTTTCCCAAAACTCCGGCAGTTTCACGGAAACTGCGTTCGTGTCCGCCATTGCAGTGCTCGGAATACGTTCTGAGCGTCGGGGTCACCAGTGTTGAGGCTGCCGCGAAACACGAATTAAGGCTGAATCCATGTGTGGAAAACAAGAGACTTTAATGCAACAGCATGGTACAAAAAAATGGCTGACAAGACTGCTCCCAGAATTCTCTGGGAAATCCTGAGGCCCCGCCCACTCCTGCCTTAAAGGTAAGGTGCCTTAAAGGGAAGGTGCTCGATATTTTGTCCACGGACGGAAGAGTGGATAATGCCCGTTTAGGTGGCGATCTGCCACAGTAACTTTCGAGAGGGAATTGGATAAATACTTGAAAAGGACAAATTTTCAGGGCTCTGCGGGACTAATTGGAGAGCTCTTTCAAAGAGCCGGCACAGGCACGATGGGCTGAATGGCCTCCTCCTGTGCTGTAAGCTTCTATGGCCCTGATTTTAATTTCATGACGTGCTGGGAGCTGGGGGGTGGTGGAGTCCGATAGTGCATGGAAAACCCAGAGGTAAGTGCAGCGCGACTGTCGGTGGCTTTTTAACTCAGCCACCTCTTTATCATTTTACTTCCGGGTTTCCCGTCCAATCAGCGGCAGCGGGCGTGATGCGGACCCACCTGACGCGATCTCAACTCCAGTATTTAAATGGACACTCCAGACATGCAAGTTGAAGGAGTTTGGAGTTGGGAAGAAAAGAGAAGCCACTGGCAAAATGGAGTCCAGACGGGTAAAGGCTGCACCTCGTTTCACTGACGCTGCCCTGAATGTGCCGCTGGGGCTGTGAGGAGTCGGAGAGAGATACTCTTCCCCAGCAATGGGAGGAAGAAGCCTGCAGCTGAGACCAAGATGGCACGGCTAGAGGTGGTGCAGGAGGTCAGCAGCAGGAGCCCAGTGCCACGCTCCTGGATTCAGTGAGGAAAGCGCTTTAATGACCTAAGCAGGTCAGGAAAGGTGAGTACAGTGGCACATTCACCTACATCCTGCTGTGCGCATCACCCCCCTCACCTCTCACTCTGCCTTCTCAAGCCTACTCCATCACATCACTCCTCACACCCACTTACCATCCATCCTTCTGCACTTCCTCACATCCCCATCTATCCGTCCACCACTCCCACTCATCCTCATCCTTATGCAATGTCATGCCTCTCCCTGATGGTCACCCTCACCAAATGCACTCCGTCCATCGGATGAACACATGCCATTAAACTCACTCATACGTCTCTTCTTTCCCTCCTGCAGGAGAAGAGAGCACAGAACACCAGGGAGAGGGAGAGAACTCGTGGGTGATCTCCGCAGATAACACAGCTCACAACTGCAGAGGAGGAGGCGCTGGAGATCAAAGGCATCCCTGGCTGTCGGATGGAGAGATGGGAGCTCATCATCGTCATCGACCTGAAACGTTAACTCTCTTTCTCTCTCCACGGATGCTGCCGGGCCTGCTGAGTTTTTCCAGCGTTTTCTGTTGTTATTTCAGATTTCCAGCATCCGCAGTATTTTGCTATCGAATACTCCTGGTTGTTCTGGGGTGCCCGCATTACCAAGTGTGTGCAGTCGATGGTGCCCTACACCTATGGGAAGCCAGCCAGAGCCGCAAAGCTGAGCGCACGCTCATTCTGACTGGCATCGTCGCTGGCAAAGTGAACATGATCGCCAGCCCTGGCAAACAACCCATCAGCGACCTGCCTCATGCATTTATGTGCAGCCGACTGGGAGATCCTTGATATGTCTCCTGGAGAGCCCTGGAAGGATTCAGAGGTGAAAATGTTGAGGGCGGCGGTGACTTTCACAGCCACTGGTAATGCGTGGCCACCAGGTCCAGCAAGGAGCAGGTCTTCTTCTCGGAGGCTGCAGCTGTCTCCCACCACCTGACGTGACAACCTGAGCCTCCTGAGACACTGGTGTTCAGACATGTCAAGGAAACTCAGCCTCTGCCTGTAGACCCTGTTTTGCGGGTTAGTGCCTCCAGCGAGATGCTCCCCTCTGCTGCTCCCCTCTGTTGGTCCTCTCTCTGCTGCTCCTCTCTCTGCTGCTCCTCTCTCTGCTGCTCCCCTCTCTACCGCTCCCCTCTCTACCGCTCCCCTCTCTACCGCTCCTCTCTCTGCCGCTCCTCTCTCTGCTGCTCCCCTCTCTACCGTTCCTCTCTCTGCCGCTCCCCTCTCTGCCGCTCCCCTCTCTGCTGCTCCCCTCTCTGCTGCTCCCCTCTCTGCTGCTCCTCTCTCTGCTGCTCCTCTCTCTGCCACTCCCCTCTCTGCCGCTCCCCTCTCTGCTGCTCCCCTCTCTACCGCTCCCCTCTCTACCGCTCCCCTCTCTACCGCTCCTCTCTCTGCCGCTCCTCTCTCTGCTGCTCCCCTCTCTACCGTTCCTCTCTCTGCCGCTCCCCTCTCTGCCGCTCCCCTCTCTGCTGCTCCCCTCTCTCCTGTTCCCCTCTCTACCGTTCCGCTCTCTGCTGCTCCGCTCTCTGCTGCTCCCCTCTCTGCTGCTCCCCTCTCTGCTGCTCCCCTCTCTCCTGTTCCCCTCTCTACCGCTCCTCTCTCTGCCGCTCCCCTCTCTGCCGCTCCCCTCTCTGCCGCTCCCCTCTCTGCTGCTCCCCTCTCTCCTGTTCCCCTCTCTGCCAGTCCTCTCTCTGCCGGTCCCCTCTCTGCTGCTCCTCTCTCTACCGCTCCCCTCTCTGCTGCTCCTCTCTCTGCTGCTCCCCTCTCTGCCGCTCCCCTCTCTGCTGCTCCCCTCTCTGCAGCTCCTCTCTCTGCTGCTCCCCTCTCTGCTGCTCCTCTCTCTGCTGCTCCTCTCTCTGTTGGTCCTCTCTCTGCCGCTCCCCTCTCTGCCGCTCCCCTCTCTGCTGCTCCTCTCTCTGTTGGTCCTCTCTCTGCCGCTCCCCTCTCTGCTGCTCCTCTCTCTGTTGGTCCTCTCTCTGCCGCTCCTCTCTCTGCTGCTCCTCTCTCTGCTGCTCCTCTCTCTGTTGGTCCTCTCTCTGCCGCTCCCCTCTCTGCTGCTCCCCTCTCTGCTGCTCCCCTCTCTGCCAGTCCTCTCTCTGCTGCTCCCCTCTCTGCCGCTCCCCTCTCTGCCGCTCCCCTCTCTGCTGCTCCCCTCTCTGCTGCTCCCCTCTCTGCCAGTCCTCTCTCTGCTGCTCCCCTCTCTGCCGCTCCCCTCTCTGCCGCTCCCCTCTCTGCTGCTCCCCTCTCTGCCAGTCCTCTCTCTGCTGCTCCCCTCTCTGCAGCTCCTCTCTCTGCCAGTCCTCTCTCTGCCGGTCCCCTCTCTGCTGCTGCCCTCTCTGCTGGCCCTATGATTCTATGATGATTTAGAGATGTTCCCTCATCTGACAGTGTATCAATGTAAGATTTGGCTGGGAATCTGCGAGATGGAATTTGTCCGCAGAGGTTTAACTGCTGCAGTTTGAATGGCAGTGTTAACCTTTAATAAAATTGTTCCTTTGGATTTCAATCTGGGATCAAAGAGAACGCTGAAACCCAGAATACAGTATTATTTTGAAATGAAAATTCCTCGTTCAGATCAATACTCACAGACTCTCGTTATCATACCGAGATATTTCAATGTATCCACATTTATAATCCGGATGAGTATGTCGTTTTGAAAACATTAAGTCAGATGTAACATCACAAATTCTCTTGCGGATAGACCTATCTGAAATAGTAAAGAAACCAAACAGTCAAAGATTAAATTCTAAAAGACACACAACTTCTAATGCAGAGAAGCTAACGATTGAAGAAATATATAGCGACTCATTAAAGTTTCAGTATCTTTCTGGCAAAACTATCTTCACAATGTATTATTTGCTGAATTAAATTAGCATTACTGAATTTAGCCAGCAGCAGGCTCCCTTGAACCAGTAGGTTTAGATATTTTTTCCTTGTATTTGGGATTTCTTCCCGGAAATTAAACCGTTATCCAATAGACATGTTGGGCGCGATCTTGCCAGCCCTGGGGAGGCAGTTATGGAGGCAGGACTGCCGGGAAAATGGCAGAATTGCGGGCGGGTGCACAACCCGCCCCCAACCCGCCTCCATGCCATCTTCCCAGGAGGCGGGTAGCCGACCCGCGCCGGGTCCCATCTCCTTGGAGGCGGGAAGGGCTTACAGCCACTTAACTGCCTGTTAACAGGTAGTTAACAGGCAGAAAATAGGCTCATCACCATTTTGCCCACACAAGTGCGGGCTTCCCGAAGGCTCCGAACCCCGCCAGGGTCACCGAGGCGAGCAGTGGGTCTACGGGGGTCGGGTGCAAAAGTGTGCTGTGGAGGTGAGTGATGGGTGCATGTGTGGAGAGTTGAGTATCTGAAGTAAGTGGGAAAGTGTTAGAAAAAGTGTACTTACCTTTGTTTCTTCCTGCAGGCTTCAGTCGGTGTGTATGTGGAGAGTCTCGGACCTCCGCGGTAGAGATGACAGATGGCCGTTGCATTCTCCAACAACCATCTCATTTCTGCAAAAGAAAGAGGTTTGATGAGGTCTTGAATTCAAGACCTCATCAAACTACAGAGAATGTCACTGCTTGACAGCTTCACAGAGCTGTCAAACGATGACAATTCATCTATCAAATTTTTGACAGATGAAACGTCATACGTTGACGTTCTCTGCAACTGGCTTTCCCTTAATTGGTCTGCTAAGCCTGCTGGGCGGGCTTAACAAGGTCAATCAAGGGAAAATAGCGTGGATTGGCCAGAAGTTGATGGAGGCGGGACTGAAACCCGACAAGTGGGAGTCCCGCCTCCAAAGGCTCCCCATTGGCAAAATCACCCCCCAAAGCTCTGAATTTCCACAGGGCTCCTCCAATCACCTGCAGTGACTTCAGCAGGAGATTAGAGGAAGTCCCAAGAGAAATGGCCGGCATTAGCTGATTATGTGGTTTCTCCAGGAGTTCAGCAAATTTGCTGGTGGAGAGCCCTGCCCCTACCCTGCAGAAATTCCAGGCGATTTACTGCCTTTAGAAATGGTACTGAGTTCGAAAGGTAGTACGAGACAGAACAGAAGATTTTGGAGTCTTTCGGACAATTGGCATCCACCTTCCTGTGACCATGAAATTGATCTTTGACAGTAGCGGAATGCGAGTGATTGACAAATCAGCAACCTTTTAAACTTAAGCTCAAAAAAAACCTCTGCTGCCCATATCCTACCTCGCACCAAGTCCCGATCACCCATCACCCCTGTGCTCGCTGACCTACATTGGCTCCCTGTCCGACAACGCCTGAATTTTAAATTTCTCATCCACAGGCTCAAATCCTTCCATGGCATCGCCCCTTCCTGTCTCTGTAACCTCCTCCAGCCCTACAACCCTCCGAGATCTCTGCATTTTTCCAATTCTGGCCACTTATCCATCCCCACTTCCTTGGCCCCACCATTGGCGGCCGTGCCTTCAGCCGTCTAGGTCCTAAGCTCAGGAATTCCCTCCCTAAACTGCTCTGTCTCCTTCTCCTCCTTTAAGACGCTGATCACTTGTCCTAATATCTCCTTATGTGGCTAAGTGTCAAATTTTGTCTGATTACGCTCCTGTGAAGCACCTTGGGGCATTTTGCTATGTTAAAGGCGCTATATAAATGCAAGTTGTTGTTTTACACTCCACCTGATTTTCTTTTCTATTGACTTCAATGCCAATTCGCTGTCGCCCGTTTTGCCCCACCGCCAAGGCCAACTTCATCCCCAAGATGCTCATGTGAACATCCTTTTATTTATTAGGAGACCAATCGCATTAAATACAAAACGGGCGAGAGTCCTGGGAACAAAAATCCCTTCTGTTCCTTACTAAAACAGGTCTACGGACTGAGGCTCCCTCACCCACAATAGGTACTTACCTGCATCGTAATTGAAATCCTGACCCTGTGTCATCACACCCACCATTTTATCATCGGGCCCGTTTTGATTTGAAGCAAATAAACATAAGCCAGAAGTACAGAATAATAGAAAGCAGGCTTGTGCTTAATGAATGTCTGGCAGTCTCCCTGGCGGCTATGATGGATGATAATTGATCCTAATAAGTTATTAAGACTTTGGGTTTGCTAACACAGGCAACAGAAGTGTCCACCATAGCTGGGAGCAATACATTAAAGTTTAATACTGTCCAATGAATGTTTAATGACAAATACCCCAGAGGAATTTGTTTTTCTGTTCGTTAAAAAAATTCAAATTATTTTCATGTCATGCTAGTGTTTAGTACATATAGGATTAATTGCCAGCCCGGGTGCAATATAACTACTTGTTTAGCAAGAGCTTCACCAACTGCAGTTCAGGCACTGTGCTCGCTGGAATGTAACTTTGTAGGTGATACAATGACTTTGAGATAAGTAATACATAGGCCCAGAAATTGATCTCGCTCTGTTCCCGCGGGGGTAAGCCTTCCCCGCGATGTCTCACCTCGCTTGTGCTTTTTCAGATCCAGCTCGCACGAATTTGATGTTCTGGACAGCTGCTGTGCAGTGCTTGCGTATCCCACCGGCGTAGTTAATTCGTGCGAGCTGTGGGATCACGTGACTCAGTTAGAGCCAATGGCAGCACACCATCTTCCATTCATAAGTTTCACAGACCTGCTGTGAAATCTATGAATCTTACACCCCCCTAAAATAACAGCTAAACCTCAATTAAATTTAAAAAAAAACCCATCACATTAATAAAATAAGTATAGTTAATTAAATTAACCATTTTAAATAAAAAATTAAATTTTTGAAAAAATTTAAAATCTTTTAAAAAGTTATAAAAATAAACTTACCTGTCTTTAAAGTCTCTAAAAAAGATATACCTGTAAAAAAAAATTCAAAAAAATACTTAATTCACTACTTACCTTCTTAAAAGCGGGTCTTACTCCTCCTTTTTACATTTCCAAAATCTTCCCTACTTACCTGCGCGTCCAAAGCATGAAGTGCACAGCGTGCGCGCAGCCTGTAGCGCGCACGCGATGCACCCAGGACCCTGCCCCCTTTTCAGAAGAGCAATTGCCGGTTTTCAGCGCATGCGCAGGGCATGCAGAAAACCGGCAATTGGAGTGGGAATACGCGAGAGTACGCAGTGCGTACTCTCGCGCACCGAGATCAATTTTCGGCCCATAAAGTTTATTTTCCGTAGCACTTGCGTTGATATAGTGCCTTTCCCATCCCCAAAGAGCTTCATAGCCAATGAAGTACTTTGCAAATGTCAGTGGTGATTTGAACCCTACGTCCCTGGCAGAAACCGGGTTGTTGGGAGGGTTAATCACCCAAGTTACTTACCCGCCATGGAGCTGAGAGGATCCACTTTTCACCCAGTCTCCTGAGCAGGCAGTTAAGTCACCCGCCCGAAGCCAGCGGGGTCCTTTTTGACATATGCATGTCAGGCTCAGATGATGTCATCTGCACCTGACTGCAATTTTTACTTGGTGACCTGAGCAGGAAGCGGCAATGGGTTTCCCGCTAGACCCAACCCAACGACAAAGAGGATCGGGGCCAGAAGAGTCCCGAGGCGGTAGGTTACATTGCTTTTTGTGGCGTCGGGCGGAGCAGGAATGCTCATCCAGGCCCCACATGGAAAGCTTAGGGCCTTCCCTGCGATGAACTCGCCCCACCCCCCTCCAGATCGCGGGACCCCGCAGCAGCCAATCCCGCCACTTACCCACTGTTGGTGTGCAGCCTCCGGGCCACGTAATTTTTCACTGCTTCCTGGAAATGGATGGGATGTTAGCTGGGAGGCTTTAAATGGGGCCTGGGAGTTAAAATACCCCGGGCATCATTTCTGGAGCAGCCGGTGAGTTTACGACTTACACTCATCACTGCTCACAGGCCCAAAACCCACCCAGAGTTAAAATCAGGGCCGTAGTCACTGTTGTAACGTGGCACCAATTTGCGCACTGCAAGATCCCACAAACATAAATGTGATAATGCCCAGATAATCTGTTTTAGGTGATGTTGGCTGAGGAATAATTTTTTCCCAGGACACTTAGAGAACTCTCCTGCTCTTCTTTGAATAGTGCTATGGGATCTTTTATTCCTACCTGAGAGGGCCTTGGTTTAACATCTCATCTGAACGACAGTACCTCCAACATTGCAGCACTCCCTCAGTGCTACTCTGGAGTGTCAGCCTGGATCTTGTGCTCAAAGTCTCTGGTGTGGGACTTGAACCCACAACCTTCTTGACTCAGAGGTGAGGGTGCTATCCACTGAGCCACCTTGCTTCAGATCATCTATATTGTTTTTGTTTGATCTCATAGAGACTTCTACTGAATAAAACTTCCAGCTTTACAAATTGCCATTTATTCACTGATTCTACCAATCTGCGATTTGTACAAAAGTTAAAGAAATGTAAGTGGATTTCCTGTGATGTTGCTCAGGTGATGCACTGATTTATACAGACAGGAGCATTATACTCATGTAATGCACACCATAGTATTCTGTTGCTATGGCGCTGCTGTGTTTAACTAGGCCTGTTGATTTCACACCTCTATTTAATTGCTTCACATCCGGAGGCCAGTGTTAGACGAGGGGCACTTATTTATCATTTACTCCTCAAATCAATAAGGTTGTAAACATGCAAAATTGGATGGCACAGTTTTGTTAAGTATACAGCACATGCGATAATACTTAAACATACACTTAAAAGGTACTAGTTAGATCCACACCTGATGATGGTTGGTTGGGGGTTCAAAGGTGTTACAGTTCTGGGCTCAGTATCTGCGGCCTTTACGAATCCAAATATTCATTACAAGCAGCCAATTTTTATACATTTCTCTCACTCTCTCCTCATAGAAACATAGAAACATAGAAGATAGGAGCAGGAGTAGGCCATTTGGCCCCTTGAGCCTGCTCCGCCATTCGATGAGATCATGGCTGATCATCCAAACTCAGTACCCTGTACCTGCCTTCTCCCCATATCCCTTGATCCCTTTATCTTTAAGAAATATATCTAACTCATTCTTGAATATATTTAATGACTTGGCCTCAACTACCTTCTGTGGTAGAGAATTCCACAGGTTCACCACTCTCTGGGTGAAGAAATTCTTCCTCATTTCTGTCCTAAATGGCTTACCCCTTATCCTTAGATTATGACCCCTGGTTCTGGACTCTCCGACCATCGGGAACATTCTTCCTGCATCTAGTTTGTCCAGACCGGTCAGAATTTTATATGTTTCGATGAGATCCCCTCTCATTCTTCTATACTCCAGCGAGTATAAGCCCAATCGACCCAATCTCTCCTCATATGTCATTCCTGCCATCCCAGGTATCAGCCTTGTGAATCTTCGCTGAACTCCTTCCATGGCAAGAACATCCTTCCTCAGATAAGGCGACCAAAACTGCACACAGTACTCAAGGTGTGGTCTCACCAAGGCCCTGTACAACTGCAGCAGGACATCCCTGTTCCTATACTCAAACCCTTTCGCTATGAAGGCCAACATACCATTTGCCTTCTTCACCGCCTGCTGCACCTGCATGCTTACCTTCAGCGACTGGTGCACAAGGACACCCAGGTCTAGTTGCACTTCCCCTTCTCCCAATCTATTGCCATTCAGATAATAGTCTGCCTTTCTGTTTTTGACACCAAAGTGGATAACCTCGCATTTATCCACGTTATATTGCATCTGCCATGCTTCTGCCCACTTACCCAACCTGTCCAATATCATCCTGGAGTTTCTCGCTATCCTCCTCGCAGCACACACTCCCACCCAGCTTTGTGTCATCTGCAAACTTGGAGATATTACATTTAGTTCCCTTATCTAGATCATTAATGTATATTGTGAATAGCTGGGGTCCAAGGACCGATCCCTGCGGTACCCCACTAGTCACTGCTTGCCACTCGGAAAAAGACCCATTAATTCCTACTCTCTGCTTTCTGTCCGCCAACCAGTTCTCTATCCAAGTCAATACCTTGCCCCCAATCTCATGTGCCTTAACTTTACACGCTAATTTCTTATGCGGGACCTTATCGAAAGCCTATTAAAAGTCCAAATACACCACATCTACTGGTTCTCCCTTATCTATTTTCCCAGTTACATCCTCAAAAAATTCCAGCAGATTAGTCAAGCACGATTTACCTTTTGTAAATCCATGTTGACTTTGTCCGATCCTGTCACTGTTTTTCAAGTGCTCAGCTATTACATCCTTTATAATGGACTCTAGCATTTTCCCCACTACCGATGTCAGGCTTACCGGTCTGTAATTCCCCGCTTTCTCTCTACCACCCTTTTTGAATAGTGGGGTAACATTAGCTACCCTCCAATCCATGGGTACAGTTCCAGATTCCATCGAATGTTGGAAGATGATCAGCAAAAGCATCTACTATTTCTAGGGCCACTTCCTTAAGTACCCTAGGATGTAGATTATCAGGCCCTGGGGATTTATCGGCCTTCAATCCCGTCAATTTCCCTAACACCATTTCCCTGCAAATGCTGGTTTCTTTCAGTTCCTCCCTTTCATCAGACCGTATGCTTTCCAACATCTCTGGGCGGTTATTTGTGTCCTCCTTTGTGAAGACAGAACCAAAATATGCATTTAGTTGGTCTGCCATTTCTTTGTTCCCCATTATAACTTGCCCCGTGACACTCTGCACAATTCTGCATCACATAATTATATAAAAGTTATAATATGTAAGGAGAATTTAATTGACTTATCCCTTATCAATAATTTTAGTTTGATGTACTTAGCAAGCTCTTTTTTCCATAGACCGGTACAACTCCCTTACTTTCTTATTATATTGATAGTTTCACTCTTGTTGCATATAATTGCTATTCCACCATGTGAAACTTTTAATTCTAAGTCTGTCTTTGATCCAGTTCCATCAGTACCATTCAATCTCCTGCTTCTACAGAAACCCTAATTTAAAAGGATGATGTTTTCCTTTGCAGAACTATTTGTTTTTTCAACACTGTTGTCAAATCATTCAATGCCAGTCTTTAATTAAGCCTCTTATCACTGCCCATTGCTGCAGGGTCATCCCTTATACAATAACCCAGTGCTACTTTAAAGTGACTTAAACGTCCCAGCTTAATGGGCAAAGGCGAACGGTTAACATTACTACAATATAAAGGGAAATCAATAGTGGTATAACATTAGTAGACTTCAGGACAGTCTGATTATCCCTTTCCTTACATCAATTAGAAGCCGATTGCTGTTGGTGAGGGAAGTTTGTAGATTGGCAGATGCTTGTAAATTTCTGGCTCAAGGTCAGAGAAAAATAATCAGCATGATTTGGCTGTCATTTCTCTTTTTTTTATCATATAAACTTTTGACACTTTGTCAGCAAGTGTGAGATGATACATTTTGGTAAAAATAACAGCAGTAATGATACTGTGAATCATTCTAAGTAGGATCGGTGCTGCGGAAGAGCAGAGGGATTTGCAGGGACAGGTTCACAGGACATTAAAGGCTCAGGTTGATAAGGCCATAAGAACGCTAATTAAATTTTAGGTTTTATCACAAGAGGTATAGAATATAAAAGCCAAGAAGTAATGATGAGCCTCTATAAAATCTTATTATGACACAGTCAGAATCCTGCGCGCAGTATTGGGCTCCGCACTATAGGATGGATGCTGAGGCTTTCGAGTGGGTAAAACACAGATTCACTGGGATACTGCCAGTATCAGGAAATACAAAATACGAACAAAGACTTGAACAATTGGGACTTCTTTCGTTAGCACGATGCAGATTATGGGGCAATCTGACAGAAGTCTTCAAAATAATAAAAGATTGGGCCAGGGTAGATAGAAACACAACGTTTCCAGTAGTTGGGGGGTCAAGAATGGAGGGTCCTAGATACAGAATTAAGGAGAAGTAAGTAAGTAAGGAGATTTAGAACAGGGAGCAAGAGAAATTTATTCACACTGTGTTGTGAGGCTATGGGATTAATAGCCAGGGTTAGTGGTTGAGGCAAAAACTATGTCAACATTCAAGATTAGATTGCATATAGAAAAAGGGTTAAAAGGATTTGGGAACAGGGTGGGTAAATGTGATTAGGACGATCTGGAGGGGAAATGCCAACATGGTCTGGTTGGATAGAATGGCCTGTTTCTGCATTGTAACTTCCATGTATTTCCATGTAATTTGAAATGTGAAAGAATCAATACTTCAATATACCAGTAGATCTTCCATGGTTTTGCTTAAATGGGAGCTAAGACCTAAGTATAATTCGGTAAGCCACACCTCAGGACAATCAGAGTTCAATTGTTGTTTGGTCCATATACTTTCAAGTTGGAATGTCCGTTTGGTAAGGGTGAGGTCAGTCAGAGTTCAATTGTTGTTTGGTCCATATACTTTCAAGTTGGAATGTCCGTTTGGTAAGGGTGAGGTCAGTCAGAGTTCAATTGCTCTTCAGGCTGCAAGGCAGAATCCAGGATGAAATGTTTGCTTCTTTTTCAGTGTGATTGCTGAGATTGATTTTTTCAGTCATAGACACGAACATTCTGACTCTCGTGTTGAGGTATTGTCAGTAGTGAGGAAATGTCTCTGTACGCTACACCGACTCTCTCTGTAATTACAATCTTTCATTCTCTTGTTTTAAAAAAAATGATTGATAGAAGAAATTTGCAAATGAACCAATCAACTGCAAGAAATTATGCTTAGAATAAATTTGCCTATAATTAAGTGTTACACACACAGAGGCGCAAAACAATCCTATATTTACAAAAAACATGAATACACACATTTCCCAATGGACTTGCCTGATCTTGGGAAGGGTCGAGGATTTAGAACCAGCTATAAATCTCACGAAAAACAACTGTCTCCTTATAAGTGACCATAGGAACCATTGACAGATCTTACAACTTTATGGTGAAACAGCTCCACTTTAGAATATGATGTATTATATGGTCTAATGCACCTGTTAATTGTAAAAGTGACTATCCTGCAACTCACCACAGAGCACTATTATTACAAAATCAACGGCCGGAATCTTTACCTTGGAGTCGGGTTACGTGCGTGTGGGCCGCGGGAACCCGAAGATGTGAACAGCGCATTCTGCACTGTGACTTTTACTTAATGGCTCCAATTAAACCAGTTATGCGCGTTTCCCAGCCCAATTTAATGGAGCTGGTCTGATGACGTCATCGATGACTCATTTCTAGTGCGGATACTTAAAGCAGCCTTGCACACAACTCACTTGAAGGTTGATGTAGGAGTGTTCAAGGTGATTTCCAGAGGCATAAATTGCGGCATAACATTGACAATTCTGTGGGTGATGGAGACACAAAGGCTGAGGGCAGCCTCAAGATTCCCAGATGCCTCCCCGGAAGTGCTGGTCCAGGGAGTAAGAGCACGCAGGGAGGTCCTCTTCCCTGCAGATGGCAGAAAAAGAGCAGCAAAAGACACAAAGAGGGCATGGCTAGAGATTGCTGTGGAGGTCAGCAGCAGGGATGTAGTGAGGAGGACCTGGATCCAGTGCCGCAAAAGATTCAATGATCTCATGAGGTCAGGAAAGGTGAGTGCAATGCCACACTCACCTACATCCTGATGTGCCTGTCACCACATCCCCATCACACTGCCTTCACAAGCCTACTCCTGCACATCATTCCTCACACCAACCTCCCTTGCACGTCCACCCATCCCTTTCTGTCTATGTACATACTCACATCCCCATCTGACTAACCAACCCTGACACTCACCCTCATCCGAATGCAATCATAGCCAGTAACACCACAGAAGGAGACCATTTGGCAATGTGACACCACTCCCTCATAGTCACCCTCTACAGATGTAACCCATCCATTCCTTACACTCATTCCATCACTCTCACTCAAAGTTCTCTTCTTTCCTTCCTTGCAGGAGAAAAGAGACCACAACAATCGGGAGAGGCAGGGAACCGGATATGGCCCTCTAGTCTTCAGTCAATTGACTCCAGCAGAGGAGGAGGCCCTGGAGATCTCTGGAGTTGCAGAGCTGCTGGCGGTGGGAGACGGAGAGAGGGGGACATCCCAGCAACCTGGTGACAGAATTAAATACTGTACAGACACATGGCATACAGCAGTCACTCATATGGTGACTGATGCCAGCAGCCAGTGAAATGTCATCATGTGCATAATGGTAACATTACCTATTCTTGTTATAACATTTCTAATTCATCTCTTTACTCTCCCACGGGTCCATCAAGAGTCCTGCCCCCCCCCACTGTCCAGCCGGAGGAGGAAGACAACTCCTCAGAGGAAGCTCCAGCATCTGTGGGTGCACCGCCAGCAGACCCAAGTGCAGCCAGCACCAGCGCAGATACGCACACATCGGTGGGTCCTGTGTTGTCACCTGGTGTCTCACACATCACAACTGAGCAAGAGCAGGTGGTGTTGACGGGGACAGCAGTGGAGACCCCTCGCTGGAGGGCGCAGGACGCTCCAAGCTCTGCTGAGCTGCATGCAGACGCTGAGCCTCGGGGGCCATCGAGAAAGAGGGTGATCTTGGAGGGGCAGCAACAATTGCAGGAGGCTCTGGCAGCCGCAATGTCTGCAAATGTTCAGAGAATAGAGGAGTCCATCTCCAACATGAGCAGCATCATGTTGCAGGCGTTGGCGATGATGTGCTGTCCCATGGAAAGGATGGCCACTTGCATGGAGCAGCAAATGCGCCAGTCACATGAGCACATGCTAGCTGTGGACAACAGATGGCAGGCGCTCATAGACCTCCTCTCTAGGAGGGATGTAAACTTAGACTTGGGCCCTCATCGCCCCACTGATGTGCAGCAAGGTGCTCTCCAGCTCCTTGGTAGCAGGGAAGTGCCGGTGGCCTATGAGAAGGATGATGGTGAGAGGGGACATGGAAGTGGGGGCTCTTCTCAAAGCGTTCACACTTCTTCCCCAATGCCTCCCCCTCAGTCAGAGCCCCACATGCTGCCTCGGATCCCGATGGCCGAGTCTGCCCCTGCACAGGTGCAGAAGGAGCAGACTTTGATGGGGCCCTCACAGACTCCAAAACCCAGAGGACGTCAGCCAAAAGTGTCTAAGCAGTCACAGCTGGGAAGTGATCAGCCTGCCTCTACCTCTGCTGAAGACACAGGGGTTGCACCTCATAGAAGCACTCAGAAAATAAAAAAGGCACAATCCTAGATGCACACGGGTGTATGAAAAAATGTTAATGATAAGCTTCAGTTTTATTTATGACACAGATAAATTTATTTCTTTGCACCACTTTTGTCATTTTTGCCTGCTACCTAGAAAGTGGTCTTGTCACTTGGAGTGAATGGTGAGACATTACTTAACCTCGAGCACTGGGGGTTTGGGTGAGAGGAATGGCTGGTCATTATTGGGCAGCTTATTGGTGTTGTTGTGGGGGTGGGGGGGTTGGGGGGGGGCATGTGGCAGCCATACGGGTGCATTGGAGCAAGTTAAGTAAATCTAGCCATGATGAGGCCATCCCGGGCAGCAATGTGCGCCGCTGCTGGTGCCATCTCCACCTCAGGTTCCTCCTCCTCCTCGTCTTCCTCCTCTGAAGAGGCTGTGTGCTCTGCGCCTTGCTCCTCCTGCAGCTCCAATCCTCGCTGCTGAACTATGTTGTGCAGCGCGCAGCAAACGACGATGATTCTGGAGACCCTGGATGGTGCGTACTGAAGGGCTCCTCCAGATCTGTCAAGGCATCTGAACCGCATTTTCAGCATTCCTATTGCTTGCTCTATGACACACCTGGTGGAAATGTGGCTTTCATTATATCTCTCCTCAGCCTCATTACTTGGCGTCCTCAAGGGTGTCATGAGCCACGTCTTCAGTGGATAGTCCTTGTCTCCAAGCAGCCAGCCGGTAAGTCTGTTTGGAGGAGCGAAGAGCTGAGGGAGGCTGGACTGGCGCAGCACAAAAGTGCCATGACAGCTGCCAGGGAATCTGGCACACACGTGCATGATGATCTTCCTATGGTTGCAGACCAGCTGCACATTGAGGGAGTGGAAGCCCTTGCGGTTCACAAATACTCCTGGGTGATGATGAGGTGCCCTGATGGCCACATGTGTGCAGTCAATGATGCCCTGCACCCGTGGGAAGCCAGCCAGAGCCGCAAAGCCGAGCGCCCGCTCAGTAACACTGGCTTCATCAGTGGCAAAGTTGACATAATTGGTTGACTTGTCAAACATGGCATTGGTCACCTGGGTGATGCAGCTGTGGGCGGCCGACTGTGAGATGCCGCAAATGTCTGCTGCAGATCCCTGGAAGGAGCCTGAGGCGGAGAAGTTGAGGGCGGTGGTGACTTTGACAGCCACTGGTAACGCATGTCCACCAGGTCCACTGGCCAGCAGGTCTTCTTCCAGCAAGCTACAAATGTCTGCAATGACCTGGTGTGATAGCCTGAGCCTCCTGAAGCACTGCTGCTCAGTCATGTTGAGGAAGCTCATCCTCTGCCTGTATACCCTGTGTTGGGGGCATCACCTCGGGTGTGGTGCAGCCCTGTGCTGACCACCCTCTCCTTTTTAAAAATTAGTTTATGGGATGTGGGCGTCGCTGGCAAGGCCAGCATTTATTGCCCATCCGTAATTGCTCTTGAGGAGGTGGTGGTGAGCTGCCTTCTTGAACCGCTGCAGTCCATGTGGTGAAGATACTCCCTCAGGGCTGTTAGGGAGGGAGTTCCAGGATTTTGACCCAGCGACGATGAAGGATCCGCGATATATTTCCAAGTCAGGATGGTGTGTGATTTGGAGGGGAACTTGGAGGTGGTGGTGTTCCCATGCGCCTGCTGCCCTTGTCCTTCTAGGTGGTAGAGGTCGCGGGTTTGGGAGGTGCTGTTGAAGAAGCCTTGGCGAGTTGCTGCAGTGCATCTTGTAGATGGTACACACTGCAGTCACGGTACGCCGGTGCTGGAGGGAGTGAATGTTTAAGATGGTGGATGAGGTGCCAATCAAGCGGCTGCTTTGTCCTGGATGGTGGCGAGCTTCTTGAGTGTTGTTGGAGCTGCACTCATCCAGACAAGTGGAGAGTATTCCATCACACTCCTGACTTGTGCCTTGTAGATGGTGAAAAGGCTTTGGGGAGTCAGGAGATGAGACACTCACCACAGAATACCTAGCCTCTGACCTGCTCTTGTTGCTGCAGTATTTATGTGGCTGGACCTGTTAAGTTTCTGGTCAATGGTGTCCCCCAGGATGTTGATAGTGGAGGATTCGGCGATGGTAATGCAGTTGAATGTCAAGGGGCGGTGGTTAGACTCTCGCTTGTTGGAGATAGTCATTGCCTGGCACTTCTGTGGCGCAAATGTTACCTGCCACTTATCAGCCCAAGCCTGAACATCATCCAGGTCTTTCTGCATGTGGGCATGGACTGCTTCATTATCTGAGGAGTTGCGAATGGCGCTGAACACTGTGCAGTCATCAGCGAACATCCCCATTTCTGACCTTATGTTGGAGGGAAGGTCATTGATGAAGCAACTGAAGATGGTTGGGCCTAGGACATTGCCCTGAGGAACTCCTGTAGCGATGTCCTGGGGCTGTGATGATTGACCATCCTGTGGAGCATCAGGTCGTTGAGGAGAAGGCTGGTGTTGTTGTTGGTGCTGCTGGTGTGGTTGGTGTGGATGGTGCTGGGGCTCATCTTGGTCCGATTCTGAGGTCCAAGGTGAGACATCATAAGCTGCATCCATATTGATGTAATAGATGGCAGGTAAAGTGGAGATCAGAGGCCCAATCCCTCAACGCTGTGATAGTGACTAGCAGTGTGGTGAGAGTGGCTTCAGAGGTTGCCGAAATGACCTTCAAACACCTGACAGCTAAATCCCTGCACAAAATTGAGTCAGCAAGAGACTTTCCATTCGTCAAGTGACAGGTGTAATGTGTAAGTATTTATGTATTTTTCCCAGCTCTCACTTAATGGACTCGCACAGTGGCCACTGAGCTTCCAGCTCTCCTTCACAGGCAAGGTTACCGAGGTGCGTGAATCCTGTGCTGCTGAAGTTAAAGCCAAAAGCTGCTGTTAAAAACCCTCTCAAGGGTCTCTCAACAAGCATTTTTGTACTTCAATGAGACCGCCTGCCTCTCCCGATCGGGTCCGTGGCACGCTGGGAAACGTGCCCGAGTTAAATGCGTAAGCAATTTAGGTGATTTTTACTGCCGACCCGCCCCCAAACTCACATGCTTGGGACTGGGAAAATTCTGGCCAACATATGAGAAAAATTTCTTGGCAATTGTCTCATTTTAGAGTTCAGATGAAAATAATTTAAAAAAGTAACCAATCAATCAAAATGTTTAATAGCAGAGTGTGATGGAGGAATCGTGTGACTCCATGCAATTTTTATATATTATAGATATGATTTATGAATACATTTATGTGCAGGTCTTCCATTTAGCAAGTATGTTTTGATTTAAGACTACTCACACATAACCACTCTTAGTATCTCTGCACCCCATAGCGCTGCTGGTAAGAGGTATCGCTGGGTACGTCAATGCCAGTTAGATCGTGACATCAGTGAGTGTGCAACGCTCACTGACTGCCCGATTTGCAAATTTGATTCTTGCCACTTAACTCACCACCTGGAGTAAACACCGACAGGGAGAGCTGGCGTGCAGCACCAGGAAGCCGGCTCGAGGGATGTTATTTAAAGGGATCATCAGTAATCACTCGCAGCTGTCAGATTAGTGCAGTTTCAATGGTTTTTTGTTAGTTTCACATACTTCAACAGTTTCATTCAGTAATTTCAAGGTTCTTTTGTATCAGGAGTCTTCTGGCAACTAAAAAGTAGCTACATTTATGCTTCAAAGATTCAAACTGCTATGCTTGGTGACATTAATGGGGACCGTACTGGCATTTGCCACCTCACCCTCCAGGATCTATGGCGGAGGGAGCATACACAGCGAGAAATACGGGAACATCTGCACAGAGAGATGAGAAGGGACATCAGGGCTCTCACCAGGAGGCCTTACCCTCCGAGGGTATTCCGACAGCACTTCTCCTACCTTCAATTAAGCGAGGAGCAGTTTATTAGATGGCTCTGCTTCACCAAGGAGGTAGTCACAGAACTCTGCCACCTCCTCCAAACTGACCTCCAGCCCCACACCAGGATGACTTAAACCCCAGATCCCCTTTGCTCACCACATCCCTATCATTCCATGCCTCTCACAGGCCAGATCACAGCGCAAAGCTGAAATGAGAGACACCACAAAAGAATGGTAAGTGTAGTAATAAATTTATCAAAAAGTTGTGGTCACATATTTACACCAAAAATATTTACTTTTCACCCTTGTGGAATCCCTTAGTGCCTGTCATTACTGTGCGTTTTCCTGCTCTAGTGCTCCTACGAAGTGTTGGCCCTGTGGCTGCAGCACGGCTGGTGGAAGGCTGCTGAGTGTCCGTGCGGGAGACTTCAGATGGCCTTGCAGGGCGTCCTCGACCAGCTCTGGACCTGGAAGGCCCGGCTGTCGACTGCACCACCTCAGCATGGGTGGCAGCAGTCTGGTCGACGGTGGTAGACCCAGTCTTGATGGCAGCAGTCAGAGCTTGCGTGGCATCAAGCTGAGACTGCATTCCAGCACTAAGACGTTGCGTCGCTTCTGCCTGTGCTGAAATGGAAGCTGCCAGATCGGCAATCACACGCGGCATCAGGTCTGGGTCGCCACGATCTCTCTGGGAGTCTACGATCCATTGCAGACTAGAAATGATGGGCTCCATGGTGTGTGCAGAGCCTAGTGCAATGTTGGAGGCGGACTCCTCCACGCTCCTTACCATTGCCGAGATGCTCAGGGGCACCCTTGCCATTGCACCTATCATCGCTGTGTGCATGCCCATCACCCTTCTTCTGAAGGCCTCCCCATCGAGGTCCTCATCTGAGTCCTGCTTAGCAGAACTCGCGCATGAACCCGCCATCCGGTGAGCTAGCCCCCGAGTTACCCTTTCCCCCTGGCCTTGATGCAGCCCACTTGTCCCCGGTACCTCACCCTGTGCAGATCCCACTACTATGCTAGCCTCTAAAGAACGTGTAGTGCGAGCGGTGTGTTCTTCCTCCACCTCTTCTCCTGCCTCGCTCTCTACAGTGCCCTCAGGGACAGGATGCTTAGGTGCTTGCTGATTATCTGAAAGCATAAAGGCACAAGAGTCGGGTTAAGGGGAGGGGGCAGGAAGGGAGAAATGCATGCATACGACATGATTAGCTGGAAAGTGCAAAATACTTGTGGGATGAGGGGAAGTGGGATGTGAGAAGAAGGAGTAGGGATGAACATACCGTTGTTGTCCTCAAGGGGGTCAACGTCGCCGGTGGCCACAGCACCCACCACCTGGCGCCCAATAATCTGCAGCACTCGATTCTCCAGCGCAGACAGTGGTTGGGAGTCGGCTTGTCCCCCGCCTGTGCGCTCCTGCTCCCTCCTGTTGTGAGCCACCTTGGCCTGCAAAGGAAAGGAAAGTGTGTGAGTGAGTGTGGAGCAATGTATTTGGGTGATGTGCCTGCCATAGTTGAATAGCTGTCATTGCGTGCAAGGTGTGAGATGTGTGTGTGAGTATTGGTAGGTAGAGATTGTTGGTGGGTGAGTGCTGGGGGTGTGGTACTTTGGGCAGTGTGTGAAGATTGAAAGAAGAAAGAAAGAAAGACTTGCATTTCTATAGCGTCTTTCATGACCACCGGACGTCCCAAAGTGCTTTACAGCCAATTAAGTACTTTTGAAGGGTAGTGACTGTTGTAATGTAGGAACCGTGGCAGCCAATTTGCGCACAGCAAGCTCCCACAATCAGCGATGTGCTAATGACAAGATAATCTGCTTTAGTGATGTTGGTTGTGGGATAAATATTGGCCAGGACACCGGAGATAACTCCTCTGCTCTTCTTTGAAATAGTGCCATGGGATCTTTTATGTCCACCTGAAAGGGCAGAGAGGGCCTCAGTTTAACGTCTCATCCAAAAGACTGTGGTACAGATGGTAGTATGCAGCATTTGTTGAAGCATTCACTCACCTTGACCACCCGAGTGAGGTCATTAAATTTCTTCCTGCACTGTGTGTGGGTCCTGGGGACCACAGTGCTGCCTGAGATGTGCTGTGCTACCTCCCTCCACATGGTGCAGAAGACTTGTGGTGAGGGCCTCCTGCCACTTGCTGGGTAGAGCTCCGCCCTCCGTCTCTCCACAGCGAAAACCAATGCCTCCAATGCTTCATCGGAGAATCTGCAGACTCTCTCCCTGGGGCATGGATCTGCCATGAGTACACCTGGTTCAGTCCTCCAGCCCCTTCTCCTCGTCCTGCTTCTGCTTGCTGAGGCAGCTGCACAGTCAGCAATGCTGAGAATGAGGTGCTGCAGCATCACAGTAGAAGACACAAAAAGCATACCAAAAATGGTAGGGAACCAAGGGTCTAATGAGGGTGAGGAACTTAACGTAATTAATATTAATAGAGAAAAAGTACTAGAGAAACTAATGGGACTAAAAGCTGACAAATCCCCTGGACCTGATGGCCTACATCCTTGGGTTCTAAAAGAGGTGGCTGAAGAGAGAGTGGATGAATTGGTTTTGATTTTTCAAAATTCCCTAGAATCTAGAACGGTCCCAGAAAATTGGAAGGTCACAAATGTAACACCGCTATTCAAGAAAGGAGGGAGAGAGAAAACAGGCCAGTTAGCCTGACGTCAGTCGTCGGGAAAATGCTGGAATCCATTGTTAAGGAAGTGGTATCAGGGCACTTAGAAAATCATAATATGATTAGGCAGAGTCGACATGGTTTTATGAAAGGGAAATCGTGTCTGACAAATTTATTAGAGCTTTTTGAGGATGTAACTAGCAGGGTAGATAAAGGTGAACCAGTGGATGCAGTATATTTGGATTTCCAAAAGGCATTCGATAAGGTACCACATAAAAGGTTATTACACAAGATTAGGGCTCATGGGGTTGGGGGTAATATAGTCGCATGGATAGAGGATTGGTTAACGGGCAGAAAACAGAGAGTAGGGATAAACAGATCTTTTTCAGGTTGGCAGACTGTAACTAGTGGGGTGCCGCAAGGATCAGTGTTGGGGCCTCAGTTATTTACAATTAATATTAATGACCTATATGAAGGGACCGAGTGTAATGTATCCAAGTTTGCTGATGATACAAAGCTAGGTGGGACAGTAAGCTGTGAGGAGAACACAAAGAGTCTTCAACGAGATATAGATAGACTAAGTGAGTGGGCAGTAAGGTGGCAGATGGAGTATAATGCAGGGAAATGTGAGGTTATTCACTTTGGTGGAAAGAATAGAAAAACAGAATATTTTTTAAATGGTGAGAAACTTTCAAATGTTGGTGTTCAGAGAGATTTGGGTGTCCTCGAGCAAGAAACACAGAAAGCTATCATGCAGGTACAGCAAGCAATAAGGAAGGCAAATGGCATGTTGGCCTTTATTGCAAGGGTGTTGGAGTATAAGAGTTAGGAAGTCTTGCTACAATTGTACAGGGCCTTTGTGAGACCACACCTGGAGTACTGCGCACAGTTTTGGTCTCCTTATCTAAGGAAGGATATACTTGCCTTGGAGGCAGTGCAATGAAGGTTCACTAGATTGATTCCTGGGATGAGAGGGCTGTCCTATGATGAGAGATTGTGTAGAATGGGCCGATACACTCTGGAGTTTGGAAGAATAAGAGGTGATCACATTGAAACATACAAGATTCTGAAGGGGATTGACAGGGTAGATGCTGAGAGGTTGTTTCCCCTGCTGGAGTGTCCAGAACTAGGGAGCATAGTCTCAGGATAAGGGGTAGGCCATTTAAGACTGAGATGAGGAGGAATTTCTTCAAGGGGAATTAAGGGATATGGAGATCGGGCGGGAAAGTGGAGTTGATGTCGATGATCAGCCATGATCTTATTAAATGACGGAGCAGGCCCGAGGGGCCATGTGGCCTAGTCCTACTCTTATTTCTTATGTTCTTATGTTCAATGAATCTCCCCTTTACGTACTGAATTTAAATAAAGGAAACTACGATAGTATGAAGCGCGAGTTGGCTAGGATGGATTGGGGAGCATTACTTAAAGGGTTGACGGTGGATAGGCAATGGCAAACATTTAAAGATCGCATGGATGAACTACAGAATTTGTTCATCCCTGTTTGGCATAAAAATAAAACAAAAAAGGTGACTCAACCGTGGCTAACAAGGGAAATTAGGGATAGCATAAGATCCAAGGAGAGGACATATAAATTGGCCAGAAAAAGCAGCAAACCTGAGGATTGGGAGCAGTTTAGGATTCAGCAAAGGAGGACAAAGGGATAAATTAAGAGGGGGAAAATAGATTATGAGAGTAAGCTTGCAGGGAACATAAAAACTGACTGTAAAAGCTTCTATCGATATGTGAAGAGAAAAAGATTTGTGAAGTCAAGCATAGGTCCCTTGCAGTCAGAATCAGGGGAATTTATAATGGGGAACAAAGAAATGGCAGACCAATTAAATACATACTTTGGTTCTGTCTTCACAAAGGAGGACACAAATAAACTCCCAGAGATGTCGGGGAACATAGGGTCTAATGAGAGGGAGGAATTGAATGAAATCAGTATTTGTAGGGAAATGGTGTTAGGGAAATTGACGGGATTGAAGGCCGATAAATCCCCAGAGCCTGATAATCTATATTCTAGGGTACTTAAGGAAGTGGCCCTAGAAATAGTAGATGCATTGCTGGTCATCTTTCAACATTCTATCGACTCTGGAACAGTTCCCACGGATTGGAGGGTAGCTAATGTAACCGCACTATTTAAAAAAGGTGGTAGAGAAAAAACGGAGAATTATAGACCGGTAAGCCTGACATCGGTAGTGGGCAAAATGCTAGAGTCCATTATAAAAGATGTAATAGCAGAGCACTTGGAAAACAGTGACAGGATCAGACAAAGTCAACATGGATTTACAAAAGGTAAATCATGCCTGACTAATCTACTGGAATTTTTTGAGGATGTAACTGGTAGAATAGATAAGGGAGAACCAGTGGATGTGGTGTATTTGGACTTTCAGAAGGCTTTTGATAAGGTCCCGCATAAGAGATTAGCGTGCAAAGTTAAAGCACATGGGATTGGGGGTAAGGTACTGATTTGGATAGAGAACTGGTTGGCAGACAGGAAGCAAAGAGTTGGAATAAACGGGTCTTTTTCCGAGTGGCAGGCAGTGACTAGTGGGGTACGCAGGGATCGGTGCTAGGACCCCAGCTATTCACAATATATATTAATGATCGAGACGAGGGAACTAGATGTAATATCTCTAAGTTTGCAGACGACACAAAGCTGGGTGGGCGTGTGTGTTGTGAGGAGGATGCAGAGAAACTCCAGTATGATTTGGACAGGTTGGGTGATTGGGCAGATGCATGGCAGATGCAGTATAATGTGGATAAATGTGAGGTTATCCACTTTGGTGGCAAAAACAGGAAGACAGATTATTATCTGAACGGCAATAGATTGGGAAAAGGGGAAGTGCAACGAGATCTGGGTAGTCCTTGTGCACCAGTTGCTGAAGGTAAGCATGCAGGTGCAGCAGGCGGTTAAGAAGGCAAATGGTATGTTGGCCTTCATAGCGAGAGGATTCGAGTACAGGAGCAAGGATGTCTTGCTGCAGTTGTACAAGGCCTTGGTGAGACCACACCTTGAGTATTGTGTGCAGTTTTGGTCGCCTTATCTGAGGAGGGATGTTCTTGCCATGGAGGGAGTGCAGCGAAGATTCACCAGACTGATACCTGGGATGGCAGGAATGACGTATGAAGAGAGATTGGGTCGATTAGGCTTATATTCGCTAGAGTTTCGAAGAATGAGAGGGGATCTCATTGAAACTTATAAAATTCTAACAGGACTAGACAGACTAGATGCAGGAAGGATGTTCCCGATGGCGGGGGAGTCCAGAACCAGAGGTCACAGTCTAAGGATAAGGGGTAAGCCATTTAGGACAGAGATGAGGAGGAATTTCTTCACCCAGAGAGTGGTGAACCAGTGGAATTCTCTACCACACAAGGCAGTTGAGGCCAATTCATTAAATATATTCAAGAAGGAGATAGATATATTTCTTAAGGCTAAAGGGATCAAGGGATATGGGGAGAAAGCAGGGACAGGGTTCTGAATTGTGGATGATCAGCCATGATCTCATTAAATGGCGGAGCAGGCTCGAGGGCCCGAATGCTCCTATCTTCTATGTTTCTATGCTTCTAAAAGCCTGTAGCAATGATGATTTGCGATTAGACTGCACCCAATATTGGTCCACCCTTTAAGTGTAACGCCAATGAGCTACGGTTTTAAGACTTGATTTAGGACTCCAATCATTTTTTTGAGCAGTAAGCACGAAATTTTAAGCAGTCTAAAGCATTTGTGCCTGGCGCTAATTCTCCAACTTTTCTACTGAGACCGCCCATTCCTACAGCACAGAAGGAAGAGATTCGGCCCATCGTACCTGTGCCGGCTCTTTGAAAGACCTATCCAATTAGTCCCACTCCCCTGCTCTTTCCCCAGAGCTCAGCAAATTTTTCCTTTCCAACTTTTGAAAGTTTCTATTGAATCTGCTTCCACCGCCCTTTCAGACAGTGAATCCAGATCATAACAACTCGCTGCATAAATGAAATTCTCCTCATCTCCCCTCTGGTTCTTTTGCCAATTATCTTAAATCTGTGTCCTCTGGTTATCGCCCTTCCTGCCAGTGGAAACAGTTTCTTCTTATTTACTCCATCAAATCCCTTCATCATTTTGAACGCCCATCGTGCCTGTGCTGGCTCTTTGAAAGAGCTATCCAATTTGTCCCACTCCCCTGTTCTTTCCCCATAGCCCTGCAAAAATTTCCCCTTCAAGTATTTATCCAATTCCCTCTCGAAAGTTACTATTGAATCTGCTTCCACCACCCTTTCAGACAGTGCATTCCAGATCATAACAACTCGCGGTGCAAAAAAATGTCTCCTCATCTCCCCTCTGGCTCTTTTGCCAGTTACCTTACATCTGTGTTCTCTGGTTAACGACCCTTCTGCCAGTCGAAACAGTTTCTCCTTATTTACTCTTATCAAAACCATTCATGATTTTGAACACCTCTATCAAATCTCCCCATAACCTTCTCTGCTCTAAGAACAGAAACCTCAGTTTCTCCAGTCGATCCACGTAACTGAAGTCCCGCATCCCTGGTATCATTCTAGTAAATCTCCTCTGCACCCTTTCCAAGGCCTTGACATCCTTCCTAAAGCGTGGAGCCCAGTATTGAACACAATACTCCAGCTGAGGCCTAACCAGAGTTTTATAAAGGTTTGGCATAATTTCCTTGCTTTTGTACTCTATTTATAAAGCCAAGTATCACGTATGCCTTTTCAACAGCCTTCTCAACTTGTCCTGCCACCTTCAAAGATTTGTGTATGCGGCCCCCCAGGTGTCTCTGTTCCTGCACCCCCTTTAAAATTGTACCATTTAATTGATTGGTTACTTTTTTTAATTTCAGTCTATCGAAAAACTATTCAGACCCAACTATGGAGACTCTCCGAAGTCTGCCAAACCCGAACTGAACCAATCAAATCATTGAAAGTACCTTTTGAAGATGTCATCATCTCGGAACTTCCTGGTGAGCGCTGGTGAGACCACACCTGGAGTACTGCGTGCAGTTTTGGTCTCCTTATTTAAGGAGGGATATACTTGCATTGGAGGCAGTTCGGAGAAGGTTCACTAGGTTGATTCCTGGGATGAAGGGGTTGTCTTATGAGGAAAGGTTGAGCAGGTTGGGCCTATACACATTGGAGTTTAGAAGAATGAGAGGGGATCTTTTTGAAACATATAAGATTCTGAGGGGCTTGACAGGGTAGATACCCGGAGGATGTTTCCCCTCGTGGGGGAATCTAGAACTGGGGGGCACAGTTTCAGGATAAGGGGTTGCCCATTTAAAACGGAGATGAGGAGGAATTTTTTCTCTCTGAGGGTCGTGAATCTTTGGAATTCTCTACCCCCAGAGAACTGTAGAGGCGGAGTCATTGAATATATTCAACGCGGAGATAGACAGACATTTGAGCTACAGGGGAGTCAAGGGTTATGGGGAGCGACGGGAAAGTGGAGTTGAGGCCAAGATCAGATCAGCCATGATCTTATTGAATGGCGGAGCAGGCTCGAGGGGCCGAATGGCCGACTCCTGCTCCTATTTCTTATGTTCTTATGTGCTTATGTTCCGCCTCAGTCTGCTGATTAAGTACTCACAATTAAATATGGAACATAATGAAACGTTAAATAAAGTTCTGACGAAAGGTCATCGACCTGAAACATTATCTCTCTCTCTCTCTCCACAGATGCTGCCTGACCTGCTGAGTATTTCCAGCATTTTCTGTTGTAATTTCAGATTTCCAGCATCCGCAGTATTTAGCTTTTGTATTAAATAAATGGTGTTTCTCAGTAAACTTTCCTATCAAACTGTGTTTTGTGGCTTTCATTACCTTCGATAGGATTCTATTTGTAGTCCTTGGCCTCTCTTAAAAGCAATCCGCTTGCAACAGGCTCAATGGAAAAGAATGTTGAGCGCAGTGTAAAACAGACTGCTGATTCACTAGGAGCCCCTTTCACCTGATTGCTGAAGACCAATTTCACCCCCGTAATCTTTTCAATTTTTAAATGTTGTTTAAACCCTTATTTTGGACATTAGAAAAGCCAATTACTGAGCTATTTGCAGGAGAAAAAACATACTGTGCCACATAATGGCCAGAGTGTGTAATTCAATACTGATGGCAGGGACTTAATTTAGGAATTTTCCATTTTAAATATGAAGATAGAAACTTATAAGTAAGTTCTTGTAAAATAAACAGTACACACAGATGCAAGATTGTTAATAAGATAGACAGGGGTAGAGTTTTGTCTGTATTTCTTAGTCATAAAGTACTGCACAGACAGAAAAACAAGGATCACACACTCATAATGAAACACTCGATTTTCTCTTCATTTTAAATTAGTGGAAGGAAGATCAGGTTGGGCTCCCTTACTGACATTGAACCTTCCCTCCCTGTGCTCCACCCAGCTAGTAATTCACTGCCAGGTGGTTGAGGCTAGGGATCAATTGAAAAGTTCAAAACTGAGACTGATGGGTTTGTGTAAGGCAAGGGTATTAAGGGTTATGGAACCAAGGCGGGTAGATGGAGCTAAGGTACAGATCAGCCATGATCTCATTGAATGGCGGAACAGGCTCGAGGGGCTGAATGTCTCACTGCTGTTCCGGTGTTCCTAGTAATATATGAGTCACTTTAAACATGTCAGGAAAGACCAAAACTAGATTTCTCACGTGGGCAATATCTTTTTATTGTTAATTAAAACACTCTTAAATTGTTCCAAAGTGCAATTGGGGCTTTTTGTCATTTTATTTGTATATAAGTTCTAAATTTTATACAGAGCGCATTGTCTAATTTGACAAAAGTGGATTGCTAAAATTCCTTTGTGTGTATAGCAAACAGTCACCTTTTGCTTAGCTCTGGTACTGGGTATGATGGATTCAGTCACTTCAGATTAAAATGAACTTGATTTTTTTTTCATTTATGGAATGTGTGCGTCGCTGGCAAGGCCAGCATTTATTGCCCAACTCTAATTGCCCTTGAGAAGGTACTGGTGAGCTGCCTTCTTGAACCCTGTGGTGAAGATACTCCCACACAATGTTCCCTCTAATTTTTGTTGGCCTGCGTGGCCCCTTTAAGGGGCCGCGCGGACCATTCACAATTCCGCACATGCGCGGTTTTTCTATTCCAAAGGCGGCTCACCGGCTGCGTGGGACCGGCAGTCTGTCTGTTTGTAAGTCTGTGTGCGTGCGCCTGTATGCATGCGTGCATGTGCGTATGTGCGTGTGTGTGTGTGTGCGTGTGTGCGTGTGTGTCCGTGTGAGTATGTGTGTGTGTGTGAGTACGTGCGTGTGTGTGCGTGTGTGTGTATGTATGTATGTGTATGCGTGTGTGTGTGCGTGTGTGTGTGTGTGCGTGTGTGCGTGTGTGTCCGTGTGAGTATGTGTGTGAGTACGTGCGTGTGTGTGCGTGTGTGTGTATGTATGTATGTGTATGCGTGTGTGCGTGTGTGTGTGTGCGCGTGTGTGTGTGTGTGCGTGTGTGTGTGTGTGCGCGTGTGTGTGTGTGTGCGCGTGTGTGTGTGTGCGTGTGTGTGTGTGCGCGTGTGTATGCGTGTGCGTGTGCATGCATGTGTAGGGGGTGGTGTTTTTGTGTCAGCTTCACCTCTGACTTCTGAGCGGTTCGAATCGCTCCCACTCCCTTGGTTCTAGACCCTGGACTTATTTGGGGGTTGTGATACAAAAGGTGCAGCAGACAACTGAGTTTGATGAAAGAACTTCGATCTTTATTCAAGAAAGTAAAACACAACACAAACACTCTTAACACTCTAAAAGTGGGGAACACTTCGGTACAAGCGAGGGAAATAACATTAGAAGAATACTTCACCCCTCCCAATCCCACTTCTCTAGCTAGGTTGGACTCCAGAGAACCGAGGATAATGCTCACCAAACGAATCCTTGACAGTTGAGAGTTAGGGTTTAGACTCTTTCGAGTAAAAAGGTTTCGTAAGGCCCTTGTTGCCGCGAGGTGCCCGATGGTCACTGAGGCGGTCACTCTGGTCTCTTCTTGCGTGTCGGCCTGCGTCTGGAGCTGTTGGCCTTCTTTGTTGAACTTCTTTCTGTTGAACTCTGCCTCTGTTTAAACTGTCTTCTTCCGAGCTGTGGAACTGCCTTCTTGTAGAACTGTAACTGTCTTCTTGCAGAACTATAACTGTTGTGCTGGAGAACTGGAGAACTCCCTTCTTACTGAACTGTCTTCTTTAACTGCCCAACTTGCTTCTCCTGAACTCTGTAACTCCAGCTCCCACTTCTGCTGAGAACAGGCTTTCAAATTGAACTCCAAACTGCAGAACTGCCTTCTGTTGAACTTGAACTGTTGTTACTGGAGAACTCAAACTTGTAACTGTTGTAACTGCTGAACTGGAGAACTGTTGAGAACGGGCCTTTAATTATTGGAGGCCTCGTTAACAGTAACGACTTTACTAGCGTGTTAACTGGTTTTGTAAATGTGTGAAGTGGTTTCAGGATAGCTCCATCCTGTCGATCTGTTGTTTAATCGGAGTTTGAATTGTCCTCATGTTTTGGGTTTCTTGACTGGGTCTAGGACTTCGATCGAATATTTGCTTTATGCATGTCTTTAATGGGTTCTGTAATCAGTTTGATGGGACCTGTTGTTTTGGGTGGGACTGTCTTCTCCTAGGGTCTATTGTCAAAATGTTAATGCATGCTGGGGCTTTGAGTGAGCTCATCCCGGTTCCCCAGACAATGCAATTAACTGCAATACCCAAAACTGCTTTTACAGAGGTCGTACCCAACTTCCTTCACAGCCTTTTCTCCCTTTACAGGCCCAGACATGTTTTTAAAATGCCAAAACTTGGGTTTTGGTCTTATATTCCTTAGGTTAGGCCCAAATGCATTTTATCACTCTGAGGTAGTTCCAAAGTCCTTTTTCCTTAGGTTTTGGGGATCTGTAAATTTTGGAAACCTTACACATGTGTGTGTGTGTGTGTGTGTGCGTGTGTGTGCGTGTGTGTGCGTGTGCGTGCGTGTGTGTGTGCGTGTGCGTGTGTGTTTTCCCCTCTCTCTCCCCTTTGTCCTGTTCCTTTTTAAATACGGTTCATCTGTAACGTCTATCAGTTCTGAGGAAGGGCCTTTATCTGGAACATAGATTTCTGGTCCCTCCACAGATGCTGACTGAGTGTTTCTAACATTATCGGTTTTTGTATCAGGTTTCCAGCACCCACAGTTTTTTTATTCATTGTGATGTTTCTGTTACTTTGTTGACATGATGTTCAGTGCACTTAGTTGTCTGCTAACTGTATCGTACTGTCTGTGTACACTGCAGACATGGAACCAGCATTCTGAAATATCGAAATCATACAATAGAACAGAGAATAAAGCTCAATGGCAGCAATTTTTACCTGAGTACATGTCTCTGAAATACCTAGTCCTTGCTGTGATCCAGTTCAAAACAAACAAAATTCATTTGTTGAGGTACATTGGCCAGAATGTTCTGTACCTGGGTGGGTCGGGTGCGGATGGTCGCCATGCGGGTCGCGACCCCGTTCTTCATTCCATCCCGCTCCTGAGATCGACCTTCCGTTAATGGCGCCTATTAAGGTCGCCCTGCGCGTTACCCGACCCTATTAAATGGTGCGGGTCTGATGATGTCATTGATGACGCGTTTGCAGCTGGGATATTTAAAGGGGCCACGGCCACATTGCATTTGAAGGTTCATCTAGGAGTGTGCAGGCAGCACACTGCAGCATTGGAGTGTTGGAAAGACTTGGAAACATGACAGCACTGAGGCAGAGGGCTGCACCCAGGTTCTCAGATGACTCCCTCCATATGCTTGTGGAGGGAGTCAGAGCACGCAGGGAGGTCCTCTTCCCTTCGGATGGGCGGAAGAGACCTCCCCAGCAGACCAAAGGAGCCTGGTTGGAGATTGCAGAGGAGGTCAACAGCAGGGACGTTGTCAGGAGGACCTGGGTGCAGTGCCGGAAACGTTTCAATGATCTCATTAGATCAGGAAAGGTGAGTGCAAAGCCACACTCACCTTCATCCTGTTGTGTCTCTCATCACATCCCCATCACTCTGCCTTCCCAACCCTACTCCTGCACATCATTACTCATACCAACATACCTTGCACATCCACCCATCCCTCTCTCTCTATCTACATTATCACATCCCCATCTCACTAATCACCCCTCACAGTCACCCTCATCCTAGTGCAATCATACCAAATAACAACACACAAGAAGGCCACTTGGCATTGGCACCTCACTCCATCATAGTCACCTTCTAAAGATGTAACCCATTCATTCCTTACACTCATTCCATCTTCTTTCCCTCCTTGAAGGAGAAGAGAGCCCACAATAAGAGGGAGAGGGAGAGAACCAGAGGTGGCCCTCCATCATTGGCCACCTTAACTGCAGCAGAGGAGGTCACACTAGAAGTACCAGGAGTCGCAGAGCAGCTGGAGGTGGGAGATGGAGAGAGGGGGACATCTCAGTAACCTGGAGACAGAATTACATCTCATACAGCCACATGGCATACAGCAGTCACTCATATGGGGACTGATGTCAGCAGCCAATGAATGTTCATCATGTGCATAATGGTATCTGTACCCATTCTTGATATGACATTTCTAAATCATCTCTTTACTCTCCCACAGGTCCATCAAGAGCCCCCCTCACTGTCCAGGAGGAAGCGGAAGACGACTCCTCAGAGGAGCGAGCCTCCAGCCTCTGAGAGTGCACCATCACCAGACATAAGCCCACCCAGCACCAGCGCAGAGACGCACACCTTGGTGGGTCCCATGCAAGATAGCGTAGTGTTGTCACCGAGTATGTCACAAGTCACAAGTGAGCAAGCGCAGATGGTGGAGACAGGGACAGCAGTGGAGACTCCTCGCTGGAGGGAGCAGGACACTCCCAGCTCTGCTCAGCTGCATGCAAATGCTGAGCCTCGGGGGCCATCCAGAAAGAGGACGATCCTGGAGGTGCAGGAAGACGTGCAGGAGGCTCTGACAGGTTTTGCGACCGCGATGCCTGCAAATGTGCAGAGAATGGAGGAGTCCATCTCCAACATGAGCACCACCGTGTCGCAGGTGATGGCGACTGTAGGCTCTTCCATGGATAGGATGGCCACCTGCATGGAGCAGCTAATGCGCCACTCACATGCTATCTATGGAGAATAGATGGCAGATGCTCAAAGACCTCCTCTCTAAGAGGGATGTAAACGTAGACATGGGTCCTCATGGCCCCACTGATGTGCCGCAAGGTGCTCTCCAGCTCCTTGCTAGCAGGGAAGTGCAAGTGGCCCATGAGAGGGATGATGGTGAGAGGGGACATGGAAGTGGGGGCTCCTCTCAAAGCACTCACACTTCTCCCCTGTTGCATCACTCTCAGTCAGAACCCCACATGCCTCCTGGGATTGCGATGGATGAGTCTGCCCCTGCACAGTCGCAGGAGGAGCAGACTTTGGCGGGGCCATCACAGGCTCCAAAACCTAGAGGACGTCTTGTGAAGGAAATAGCCATATTCCAAGAAATACATCATCCTATAAACAGATTTGATAATATTAAAACATGACAAACTGGGATTAAAAATCTAAAAGCCTCAACGACACAAGCCGTAAAACAGAAATACAGGCTTCTGAGATAAAGATCAGTTGTTAACAAAGTTGTAAACATCACAAGCTTTGAAATGGGAAATGTTTGTAAATACAAAGACATGGCCCTATTGAAACAGCAGGCTGGAGGTTCCTCTATGTCTGAACATTGGAACCAACACAATGGAATGACCCAAGTAAAGTGTCAAAATCTAACACATCGAACAGGTGCACAAAACATTAAAAAAACCAAGTGCCTTTGAAAAAACGACATCAAGTAAAAGAAATACCTGCCGTAAAATAGTTTTATGTTAAACTTAGAACAAGGAGACAAGGTTCTTAATATAACCAATTGAAGTAAATAAGAAATGCAAAGAACACCCTAGATGAAGTGTTTTTGAATTACAAATTGTAAAAAGTACCTACAGAGAGACTTTGTAGATATTACATCAATAGATGACACCAAGCAATTACATTGTTTATGTGTTAAACGTGGAACATAAGGAGACAGGAGTCTGTGTTACAAACAGCAGAGGTGATTTAGAAATTCAATAGAAAGACTTCCTAAGAATGGCATCAAATAGATAAATCGATAATAACCATAAAAATAATAAGTTTTTGAACACCTAAAGGTGGAGACACAAGTCTGGTTGCAACAGTTGAATTGACAGTAAAGAATAGAAAACAATTCAATAGAGTATCACTAGAGACAATTAGCTTACATCAGCAGAATACTTCAAAGAAAATACCACTAAAAAAGAGTATAAAAATAAGAGCTTTTCAGATGAAAAGTCAGAAGTCGCTGGAAGGGTGAGCGTTTCTCAACTTCACAGGCACGCTCTGCAAGTTTACAACTCTGAGTCTCGGGTAATCAAGGTATTTGATTTTGGTGGTTATTCTGTATTAAGAAATAAGTAGAAGTGTGGAAATGTAATGAAGTTAAGATTTGAGAATAAGGATCTCTGATAAGAAATGTAAGCTATTTGTATTTTGAACGGTTAAAGTTGCGATTGCCAAAACAGCTGTTAACTAAATGTCGGTTCTTTAATAAATCTATATATTTTTAGAATTGTCTCACAGAGTATTTCTGTATAAACTCGTGAACTCAATTTCTGTATACTCAAAGGAGTTTCAGAATTCTGGGGGGTATTCCGGACCCTCATAATATCCGGAAGGTTACAGTCTAGTTAAACTTATTAAAAGTGCTATCCGGAAAACGGTAGCATCTTCACATCGTTCCTTTCCTTTAGGGAGAGGTAGTCTGACCTTTAGACCCAATTAAGCATCTTATAGAATTCAGCTATCTTTAACTTTAGTTGAAGGTGAACGTCTGGGGAATACGCCTGATCTGGGGTAGCCCGAAAAGGGCTAGGACTTGTAATTATCCCTTCAGTCTGCCTGAAGTATCTAAGCAGTCACAGCAGGGAAGTGAGTCTCTACCTCTGCTGAAGCCACAGGGGTTGCACCTCGTAGAAGCATGCGTAAGAGAAAGATGACACGCAAGTAGATGCACAAGGGTAAGCACTTGGGTGTTTAAATAACTTTCTGTAAAGTTTCCATTAATCTGATGTCACAGATAAAAATCTTTATATTCACCACATGGCCAATTTTCTCTGCAACTTTGGAAGTGGCTGAGTGAGTTGAGTGAATGGTGAGACATAACGTTACCTCCAGCAATGGTGGTCAGTGTGAAAGGAATGGTCTGGTCATTGTAGGGATGCTTTATGGTGTTGCTGTGGGGTGTTGGGAGCCTGGCGCAGCATATGGCAGCCATATGGGTGTAATGCCTGAAGTTAAGTAAATCTGACCATGGTGAGACCATCCCTGGCCTCCTGGGCAGCAATGTGCTCGGGTGCTGGTGGGATCTGAGCCACAGGTTCCTCCAGCTCTGGCTCCTCCTCGTCTTCCAGCTGATGCTCCTCCTCCTCCTCCTGCTCCTCCTCCTCTGAAGTGCCTTGCTCCTCATGCAGCGCTAATCCTCGCTGCTGCGCTATTTTGTGCAGGGCGCAGCAGACCACGACGACTCTGGAGACCCAGGCTGTTGCGTACTGAAGGGCTCCTCCAGATCTGTCAAGGCATCTGAAACGCATTTTCAGCATGCCTATTGTCCGCTCTGACACAAGTTAACAACCAATTGAAAAATGAATCTTCATGCCTGTAAGACGCAGGGACATTGGTCACCTTCGATACAGAAAGTTAAAGGTCTTCTGTGAATGCTTTGCAATAGCTATCCCTCCTGAGAAAGGTCTTGTAATTCACCGGCACCATTTGAGGTCACTCACGTCCAGGAAAATCAACCCAGTGAGGCTTCACTAAAGCAATGCTGCCTCAGTACTCGGGATTTAACCAAATGGAAAGTAATTTGCTTTGACTTATTCTTTAAAATTGTATTCTATGACCGATGAATTACTTAGATCGTAAAGTGTCATAGTTAATCCGTTAATATAACGGACTGTGCTGTTTAATTAAATGAACATTCACATTGTCACTACCCATAGCATTACCAATAGATATAGGTCAACTTTAATGCTGTGTATGGAACTCAACCGTGAGCTCTCTAAACGTCAAAAAAATATAAATTTACTTAAAACATCTATTCATACAGTCAACTGAGTCTTTCACAAAAAACAGAAATGCGATAATGATCAGATAATCTGTTTTTTAGTGGTGTTGGTTGAGGGATAAATATTGGCCAGACCACCAGGGCGAACTCCCCTGCTCTTCGAAATAGTGCCACTTTTACATCCACCTGAGAGAGCAGACAGGGCCTCGGTTTAAAGTCTCATCCAAAAGACGGCACCTCCGACCGTGCAGAGCTCCCTCCGTACTGCACTGGAGAGTCAGCCTTGATTTTACATTTGACAAGAACACAAGGGCAGGTAGTATGTGAATGAAAGAGAACCAGTTACCGACTTCAGTCATTGTAATATTACAATCTGAATTAGAAAAAATTGTGATTTTCTTTCTGTTATATTTGGATTCTCATTTTTGTGAAAGACTCAGTTGACTGTATGAATAGATGCTTTAAGTAAGTTTATAATGATGGGATGGGGCAATGTAGATAGAAGCAGACTGTCCCCAGCGATTGATGGGTCTAGAATGAAGGTTTAACGTAACAGATTTCGGGCAGAGAGCAGGAGATTTGTTTTTACAGACGGTTGTGAGCTGTGGAATGCACTTCTGGAGTTAAATCCTATGAGCAGAGTCTTCAAATCAAAACAGTTGTTCCTTTTGAAAAAAAACTTCCTTTTCTCAGACCAACATTAGGAGATTACGGGGTGAATTGATCGACGTGTTTAAAATCACAAAGGGATGGGACACAATAGATAGGTTGCAGTGACTGAGGAGTCTAGAACAAGGGGACATGGATCGAAGATTAAATTTGTGAAGCATCGTGGGATGTTTTTCTATGTTAAAGGCGCTATATAAATGCAAGTTGTTGTAAGAGGTTTAGGTCAGAGAGCAGGAGAAACCTCTTTACACAGAGGCACGAGTGGAGTTAGTGATTTGTGCTGAGACAGTGTCACCATTTAAGATTAGGTTAGACAGTAGTTGTAGGAAAGGAATCTGGGAACAGGGCGGGAACACGGGATTGGGATTACTGCTCATGTGCAGGTTAAAAAACCAACACAGACTGGTTGGGCCGAATGGCCTGTTTCCAAATTGCTTGTCTTCCGTATTAATGTAGAGAATTTGAATTATTCATGTTGGTTTTCTGCTTTTAGTTTTCACTTGGTAATTAGTACCTAACTTAGAAAAGAGTTGAACTGGAAATCTGTAGACTAAACAGTAATTTGATTAATTGGCTTGAAATGAGGGCTGTGGTACGATATTTATCAGTTTAGCTTGTTTGGAAAATGAAGGGAACTGTTCTATAATCACAAAAATACGAACTACAATTAAATTACTCTGCCTGCACAACATGTGTCCTTAATATTAAACAAGCGACAGAAAATAGAAAATGTTAAAATAGTCTTTAAATTGATTTACCAAGGTCTGTGATTAATCAGCTGTGGGATGGTTACAGACATAATTTAAATTGTATCATCGCAGATCTGCCTCATTCTGAGCTACCTGCAAATCAGCCATGGCTTAATTTGTTGCAGTTTGCTGCTAATTAGCCGGTGCTTAATTTAAAGCGACAGTATGCTCTTGCCAGATTAACACGAATGGAATGCTAAATCGTTTAGTCTCGGCCCCTTTAACCGTGTATTAACCATGGGCCTGGGATTCAGAAAGTAACGGTGTTGACTCCAGCACTGGAACAAACAGCAGTTCAGGAAATGCATGAATTTTTCTAGGATCAATAAGAAAAGAACCTCTTTTTAGCAACAGAATGGAAAGGCTCCTGGGGGGAAAAATTGGGTATCGCCCATTTTGAGGCGCTAATATCGGGCGGGCGCAAATTTTAGCGCCCGCCGCTAATTATCGCCGCCGACCGTGAAATTCGTCTCCAGCGCCCTTGGAGGTCATTGGAGCGCTAAATCAAGCGCTACACTCCTCTCTTAGGGCGCTGACGTCGGGGAGCGAGGCGCTACCTCAGAACGCTACCGAAGCTCAGGCGATGTCAGTTAGCATGGAACCCAGACAGACTGGCGCCGGCCAGTTCTTAAAGGGGAGGGTCCATCTTGCTGCACAGTCACACCCTGCTCATTGCAGCATTTGACCTCGGCCTGCAAGCAGGTAAAAATCTTCATCCAAGATTTATGATGGATACTCAGAGGCCCAGGGAGAGAGCTCGCCGGTTTAGTGACCAGGCATTGGTGGCTCTGGTTGATGCTGTGGAACGCCGATGGGCAGTGCTGTTTCCAGAGAGTGGCAGGAGGCCATTGCCCGAGAGTTCACAAGGGTCTGGAGGGAGGTTGCCCAGCATGTGTCATCGAGGAGCCTGGTCCAAAGGACGCATACGCAGTGCCGTAAGAAGTTCAACGACCTCACTCGGGTGGTCAGGGTGAGTACCTGCTTGAAAAACCTCTACATCCCACCATTCCCCACCTCACTCTGTGCACAGATGGTGTAAATACCCAAATCCCCAAGATTCACTCAACAACTATGGCCATCTCATAAAAGTCACATGAACATCCCACACCTTGCAGACATTAACGACTATTCAACTATGGTAGGCACATCTACCAAACACATGGCTGCACACTCACTCACACGCTGTCCTTTTTCTTGCAGGCCAAGTTTTCGCATAACCGGAGGGAGCAACAATGGACAGGAGGAGGACAGGCAGAGCTGCACCCCTCACACAATTGGAGGAGAGAGTCCACAGGCTCATTGCCAGTCATGCAGTCAGCACTGTGGCCGTTGGAGAGGTCGACCCCCCTTGGGGAAAGCAACGGTATGTTCATCAGCTTTCTCTCCTCTCTCATACCAGTGGTGTTCCGCAGGGGTCGGTGCTGGGTCCCCAACTCTTTACAATCTATATTAACGATTTGGAGGAGGGGGACCGAGTGTAACATATCAAAGTTTGCAGATGATACAAAGATGGGAGGGAAAGTAGAAAGTGAGGAGGACATAAAAAACCTACAAGGGGATATAGACAGGCTGGGTGAGTGGGCGGAGATTTGGCAGATGCAATACAATATTGGAAAATGTGAGGTTATGCACTTTGGCAGGAAAAATCAGAGAGCAAGCTATTATCTTAATGGCGAGAAACTGGAAAGTACTGCAGTACAAAGGGATCTGGGGGTCCTAGTGCAAGAAAATCAAAAAGTTAGTATGTAGGTGCAGCAGGTGATCAAGAAGGCCAACGGAATGTTGGCTTTTATTGCAAGGGGGATAGATTATAAAAACAGGGAGGTATTGCTGAAGTTATATAAGGTATTGGTGAGACCGCACCTGGAATACTGCGTACAGTTTTGGTGTCCATACTTAAGAAAAGACATACTTGCTCTCGAGGCAGTACAAAGAAGGTTCACTCGGTTAATCCCGGGGATGAGGGGGTGGACATATGAGGAGAGGTTGAGTAGATTGGGACTCTACTGATTGGAGTTCAGAAGAATGAGAGGCGATCTTATTGAAACATATAAGATTGTGAAGGGGCTTGATCGGGTGGATGCGGTAAGGATGTTCCCAAGGATGGGTGAAACTAGAACTAGGGGGCATAATCTTAGAATAAGGGGCTGCTCTTTCAAAACTGAGATGAGGAGAAACTTCTTCACTCAGAGGGTAGTAGGTCTGTGGAATTTGCTGCCCCAGGAAGCTGTGGAAGCTACATCATTAAATAAATTTAAAACAGAAATAGATAGTTTCCTAGAGGTAAAGGGAATTAGGGGTTACGGTGAGCGGGCAGGAAATTGGACATGAGGCTGAGTTCGGATCGGTCAGGGCCCTATGGGTGGCGGAGCGGGCCCAGGGGCTGAGTGGCCGGGTCCTGCTCCTACTTTTTGTGTTCTTTAGATTTGAGGTTAGGATCAGATCAGCCATGATCTTATTGAATGGCGGAGCAGGCTCGAGGGGCCGATTGGCCTACTCCTGCTCCTATTTCTTATGTTTTTATGTTCTTATACCACTTCCCCCTCACAACACCAGCCCTTTACACTTTCAATCTAACTAACTGTCTCCAGTCCTTGCTCCATTCCTGCCCCCTGCCCTCATGTTAAAGCCACTCTTGTACCTTCCTGCTTTCAGATAGTGAGCCTGTCCCTCAGCCTCCCAGTGGCAGCGACGTGGCAGAGGAGGAGGAAGAGGAAGCCGGAGCCCGAGGGCGACAATTCAGACACTGCGGGCCACGCGTTCACTGGAGGGCAGCAGGGGGTTTAGAACATAAGAACATAAGAAATAGGAGCAGGAGTAGGCAATTCGGGCCTTCGAGCCTGCTCCGCCATTCAAAGAGATCATGGCTGATCTTCTACCTCAACTCCATTCCCCGGCCCTATCGCCATATCCCTTGATGCCCTTACTAGTCAGAAATCTATCGACTTCTGTTTTGAATATACCCAATGACTGATCCTCCACAGCCCTCTGGGGTAGAGAATTCCAAAGATTCACCACCCTCTGTGTGAAGAAATTTCTTCTCATCTCAGTCCTGAATGGCCTACCCTTTATCCTGAGGCTGTGGTCCCTGGTTCTAGACTCCCCAGCCAAGGGAAACATTCTCTCAGCATCCACCCTATCAAGCTCTGTAATAATTTTGTATGCTTCAATGCGATCCCCTCTCATTCTTCTGAATTCAAGAGAATACAGGCCTAGTTTACTCCATCTCTTCTCATACGACAGTCCCGCCATCCCAGGAATCAATCTCATGAACCTTCGTTGCACTCCCTCTATGGCAAGTATATCCTTCCTTAGGTAAGGAGACCAAAATTGTACACAGTACTCCAGGTGTGGTCTCACCAAGGCCCTATATAATTGGAGTAAGACTTCTTTACTCCTGTATTCAAATCCTCTTGTAATGAAGACCACCATACCATTTGCCTTCCTAATGGCTTGCTGCACCTGCACATTCACTTTCAGTGACTCATGTACAAGGACACCCAGGACCCTTTGAGCATCTGCATTCCCCAATCTTTCACCATTTAGGAAATACTCTGCCTTTCTGTTTTTTCTACCAAAGTGGATAACTTCACATTTATCCACATTATATTCCATCTGCCATGTTCTCGCCCACTCACTGTGAGCCTGTCGAGATCCCCTTGAAGCCTCTTCACATCCTCTTCACAACTGACACTGCCACCTAGCTTTGTATCATCAGCAAATTTGGAAATGTTACATTTAGTCCCCTCATCCAAATCATTGATATAGATTGTGAATAGCTGGGGCCCAAGCACCGATCCTTGTGGTACCCTACTAGTCACAGCCTGCTATCCTGAAAAAGTCCCGTTTATCCCTACTCTTTGTTTTCTGTCTGTTAACCAATTCTCAATCCATGCTAGTATATTACCCCCAATTCCATGTGCCCTAATTTTGTTCACCAACCTCTTGTGTGGGACCTTATCGAAGGCCTGCTGAAAATCCAGATACACCACATCTACCGGTTCCCCTTTGTCTACTCCACTAGTTACATCCTCAAAGAACTCCAATAGGTTTGTCAAACAGGATTTCCCTTTCATAAATCCATGTTGACTCTGCCCAATCTTAATATTTGTTTCTAAGTGCCCAGTTATTGCATCCTTTATAATAGATTCCAGCATTTTCCCAACTACTGATGTGAGGCTAACAGGTCTGTAGTTCCCTGTTTTCTCTCTCCCTCCTTTCTTAAATAGTGGGGTTACATTTGCTATCCTCCAATCTGCAGGAACCATTCCAGAATCTATAGAATTTTGAAAGATGACAACCAATGCGTCCACTATTCCAATGGCCACCTCTTTCAAAACCCTAGGATGTAGGTCATCCGGTCCTTGGGATTTATCGACTTTTAGTCCCATTAATTTTGCTAGTACTGTTTTTTTACTAATAATAATTTCTTTAAGTTCCTCATTCTCGTCACACCCTTGGTTTTCTAGTATTTCTGGGAGGTTTTTTGTGTCTTCCTCCGTGAAGACAGAAACAAAGTATTTATTTAATTTCTCATGCCATTTCCTCATTCCCCATTATAAATTCTCCCGTCTCTGACTGTAAAGGACCTACATTTACCTTCGCCAGTCTTTTCCTTTTCACATACCTATAGAAGCTTTTACAATTTTCGCTAGTTTGTGCTCATATTTTGTATCTGCTGTGGGTGAAGCTCTGGGACCCAGCGGGCTGCAGCAACGCCATGGGGGAAGGGAAGCTCGGGGGCCATCTCCCCAGAGGGTGAGTGCGCGCACGAGTTCTGCTGCACAGGACTTGGATGAGGACCTCGACATCGTGGCCATGAATACCCAGGCCTTTAGCATGCACACTGAGCTCATGGGTGCAATGGCAAGGGTGCCCGACAGCATGGATGCACTGGCTAGGAGTGTGGAGGAGTCCGCCACTAGCACAGCTGTCATCTGTGCGCAAACCCTCGCGCCCATCCTTGCCTCGTTGCAGAGGATGGTTGAATTGCAGGGAGACCGTGGGAACCCAGAGCCGCGTGTAATGGGTGGGGTGGCAGGATATTTTGCAGCACAGGCCGACGCAACGCAACGGCTTAGTGCTGCAATCGAGTCTCAGGATGACAGCATTCCTGCTCCCACCACTGCCATTTCCCCATTGCACTGTAACACAGCCTGTAACCCAGCCAGCCCAGACTGCTGCCGCCCATGCAGAGTTGGTGCAGTCTGCAGCCGGGCCATCCAGGCCCAGAGCTGGTCGAGGGCGTCCTTCAAGGCCATCTCCAGTCTCTGGATCCAGCATTCAGCAACCTTCCACCAGCCTTGCTGCAGCCACTGGGGCCACATTACGGAGGAGCAGTAGGATGGGAAGGGGGGAAGTGCGCAGGGGATGGAGATCACCCTATTCCTACTAAATTGCTGACCACCCAACTTCCCTTCCTGGCTCCCATGTTAGTGGATATTGTTAACGGTTCTCTCCCCTCAGGTACTATCCCCTTTCCTTCAAATCTGCCGTCAACACCCCTCTCCTCAAAAAAACAACCTTTGACCCCTCCGTCCTTGCAAACTATCGCCCCATCTCCAACCTCCCTTTCCTCGCCAAAAGTCTTGAACGTGTTGTCGCCTCCCAAATCCATGCCCATCTTTCCCAGAACTCCTTGTTTGAATCCCTCCAATCAGGAGTCCGCCCCTGCCACAGTACTGAAACTGTTCATACCAAGGTCACAAATGACATCCTAATTGACTGCGACAAAGGTAATCGATCCCTCCTCGTCCTTCTGGACCTGTCTGCAGCCTTTGACACGGCTCACCACAAAATTCTGCTCCAACGTCTCTCCACTGTCGTCCAGCTAGACGGGACTGCACTCGCCTGGTTTCATTCCTATCTTTCCAGCCGTAACCATAGAATCACCTGCAATGGCTTCTCTTCCCAATCCCGCACTGTCACGTCTGGTGTCCCCCAAGGATCTATCCTTGGCCCCCTCCTATTTCTCATCGACATGCTGCCCCTCGGTGACATCATCCGGCAACACAACGTGAGTTTTCCACAAGAGGATACCCAGCTCTACCTCTCTCGAACCCTCCACCGTCTCTATACTATCAGACTGCTTGTCCAACATCCAGCACTAGATGAGTAGATATTTCCTCCAATTAAATATCAGGAAGACCGAAGCCATTGTCTTTGGTTCACGCACAAACTCTATTCCCTTTCCACTTATTCAATCTCTCTCCCTGGCAACTGTCTAAGACTGGCCAAGTCTGTTCGCAACCTTGGTGTCGTAGTTGATCATGAATTGAGCTTCCTACCTCATATCCATTCTATCACTAAGACCGCCCATTTCCACCTTCGTAATATCACCGGTCTCCGCACTTACCTCAACTTATCGTCTATGCCTTTATCATCTTTAGACTTGACTATTCCAGTGCTGTCTTCTGGCTGGCCTTCCATCTTTTACCCGACATCCAAAACTCTGCTGCCCATGTCCTAACTCATACCAAGTCCTGTTCACCCATCACTCCAGTGCTCGCTGACCTACATTGCCTTCCAGTTAAGCAACGCCTCGATTTTAAAATTCTCATCCTTGTTTTCAAATCCCTCCATGGCCTCGCCCCTCCTTATCTCTGTAATCTCCTCCAGCCGTATAATCCCCCTAGACCTCTGCGCTCTGCCTATTCTGGCCTTTTGAACATCCCTGATTTTAAATTCTCCTGATGCGGAGATGCCGGTGTTGTACTGGGGTGGACAAAATTGAGAGGTCGCACAACACCAGGTTATAGTCCAACAGTTTTATTTGAAAGCTTGTGATTTCAAATAAAACTGTTGGACTATAACCTGGTGTTGTGCGACCTCTCAATTTTAAATTCTCCACCATTGGTGGTCGTGCCTTCAGCTGCCTAGGTCCTAAGCTCTGGAATTCCCTCCCTAAATCTCGTCTCCTCTCCACTTCTCTTTCCTCCTTTAAGACGATCCTGAAACCCACCTCTTCGACCAGGTTTTTGGTCATCTGCCCTAACATCTCCTTAGATGGCTCGGTGTCAAATTTTTTTTGATAACATTCCTGTGAAGCACCATGGGACATTTTATTACGTTAAGGGTGCTATATAAATATAAATTGTTGTTGTTGTTGAAGCTAAATAAGCATATGAAGGAGAAAGGAATGGAAGGATATGCTGGCAGAGTTAGATTTATTTCCTCGCCCTTCAGCTCCAAAACTTTTTGCCCTGCAAATTGCTGGAAGTGTGAGCTGATAGCGAGGGCAACTTGACATGTGGGACCTTAGTGAATGACAGGACCAACAGTGTATCTCCTTAACCAATAAGATTTAATGAGATTTGGGAAAGAAACAGAGGAATGATGGAGAAAGGAGGGTGAACTAGAGTCAAATGAGGTACAGAAAGACAAATAAAGAGATGGAAGGAAAGAATGGATTAAGAGAGAGAGAGAATAAAGAGACAGAAAGAAAAAGTAAGAAATAATTAAAAACATTTTGACATTTAAATTTAGAAAACCTCGAACAACAATTTACTACCTGCAGGAATGAGATTCCACGGTTTCAATTGTTTCCTTTCAGTGCCAGGGAGGTTGAGTGGCTGGATTTTGAATGACCCATGGAGTCGTGTTTGGAGGCGTGTGAGGGGTTAAAGTTGCAGATTCGGGGGTCCCGACCCCATCCCGACTCCATCCCGCCTCCACGCAATTTTGACAAAATCAGTCGCGGGGTTCCCGATTCTGTCCCGCCTCCAAGAGGCGGGAGAGGCCATTAAAGCCCTTAACAAGCCCTAAATTGGCTCTGTAATGCCATTTTGAAATGTTTTAGCTAGTTTAACCCTTTCCCGACGTGAAGTACGCCTGATGTGAAACACGCCAGTGAAACCTGGCGGGAGCACAAGTGGATAGCTGACTATCAGCTGCAGGTCCACTTTTACAACGGAGATGTGATGAAGGTAGTAGTAGTATTAAGTCTGAAAGTTGCCTCTGATGCTGCTGCATTGAATGTATTCAGAGACTGCCTGGCCTTGCTGTGAGAGGACCTTCTCTCTCTCTCTCTCTCTCTCTCTCTCCTCTCTCTCTCTCTCTCACTCTGTCCTGCTCATTTTGCATCCAGGTCCACTCACAGCAAAAGCCAGGCAGGTCCACTCACAGCAAAGGCCAAGCAAGCTCTGAGACCAGGCAATCTCTGCAATGATGACATCATCAGAGGCGACTTTCAGACTGAAACCACGAATTGGTTCATGGGTTCCCACATGCTGGAACTCAATTGCCGAATTAAGTTAAAATTGCATCATTCATCCACATTAATCTGGAGTCGGGGGGGGCAACACGAAATGCGGATGACATGACCCCAACCCGACCCCAAGACAAAATCCAGCCCATAGAGTCATAGAGTTATACAGCACAGACAGAGGCCCTTCGGCCCATCGTGTCCATGCCGGCCATCAAGCCCTGTCTATTCAAATCCCATTTTCCAGCACTTGGTCCATAGCCTTGTATGCTATGGCGTTTCAAGTGCTCATCTAAATGCTTCTTGAATGTTGTGAGGGTTCCTGCCTCTAACACCCTTTCAGGCAGTGAGTTCCAGATTCCAACCACCCTCTGGGTGAAAAAGTTTTTCCTCAAATCCCCTCTAAACCTTCTGCCCCTTACCTTGAAACTATGCCCCCTGGTTATTGACCCCTCTACTAAGGGGAAAAGTTCCTTTCTATCTACCCTATCTATGCCCCTCATAATTTTGTACACCTCAATCAGGTCCCCCCTCAGCCTTCTCTGCTCTAAGGAAAACAACCCCAGCCTGTCCAGTCTCTCTTCGTAGCTGAAGCGCTCCAGCCCAGGTAACATCCTGGTGAATCTCCTCTGTACCCTCTCCAGTGCAATCACATCCCTCCTATAGTGTGGCGACCAGAACTGCACACAGTATTCCAGCTGTGGCCTAACTAGCGTTTTGGACAGCTCCATCATAACCTCCCTGCACTTATATTCTATGCCTCGGCTAATGAAGGCAAGTATCCCATATGCCTTTTTAACCACCTTATCTACCTGTCCTGCTGCTTTCAGGGATCTATGTACATGCACACCAAGGTTCCTCTGATCCTCTGTCCTTCCTAGGGTCCTACCATTCATTGTGTATTCCCTTGCCTTATTAGTCCTCCCAAAATGCATCACCTCACACTTTTCAGGGTTAAATTCCATTTCCCACTGTTCTACCCATCTAACCATCCCGTCTATATCATCCTGTAGCCTGAGGCTTCCCTCCTCGCTATTTACCACTCCACCAATTTTCATATCATCTGCGAACTTACTGATCATACCTCCTACATTCATAACTAAATCATTAATGTACACTACAAACAGCAAGGGACCCAGCACCGATCCTTGCGGTACACCACTGGACACAGGCTTCCAATCACAAAAACAACCTTCGACCATCACCCTCTGCCTCCTGCCACTAAGCCAATTTTGGATCCAATGTGCCAAATTGCCCTGGATCCCATGGGCTCTTACGTTCTTGACCAGTCTTCCGTGTGGGACTTTGTCAAAAGCCTTACTGAAGTCTATGTAGACTACATCAACTGCACTACCCTCATCCACACACCTAGTCACCCCCTCGAAAAATTCAATCAAATTGGTCAGACATGCTCTCCCCCTGACAAAGCCATGCTGACTATCCCTGATTAATCCCTGCCTCTCCAAGTGGAGACTAATTCTGTCCCTCAGAATTTTTCCCAATAATTTCCCTACCACTGATGTTAGGCTCACTGGCCTGTAATTCCCTGGTTTATCCCTACTACCCTTCTTGAACAATGGTACTACGTTAACTGTTCTCCAGTCCTCTGGCACCTCCCCTGTGGCCAGAGAGGTTCTGAAAATTTGTGTCAGAGCCCCTGCAATCTCCTCCCTTGCCTGGGATGCATCCCGTCAGGGCCTGGGGATATAACCACTTTTAAGCCCGCTAAAACCACTAGTACCTCCTCCCTCTCAATACTAATTAGTTCAAGTATATCACAATCCCCCTGCCTGATTTCTATGCCTACATCGTCCTTCTCCATAGTGAACACAGATGCAAAATATTCATTTAAAACCTCACCTACATCTTCCGGCTCTACACGCAGATTGCCACTTTGGTCCCTAATGGGCCCTACTCTTTCCCTGGTTATCCTCTTGCCTTTAATATACTTATAAAACACCTTGGGATTTTCCTTTATTTTGCCCACCAGTGTTTTTTCATGCCCCCTCTTCGCTCTCCTAATTTCTTTTTTAAGTACCCTCCTGCACTTTCTAAACTCCTCTAGGGCTTCCACTGTTTTTAGTCCTTTGTATCTGCCAAAAGCCTCCCTTTTTTTCCTAATCCATTCTTGTATATCCCTTGACATCCACGGTTCCCTGGGTTTGTTGGTCCATCCCTTGACCTTTACGGGAACATGTTGGCGTTGTACTCTCCCTATTTCCTTTCTGAAAGACTCCCACTGCTTTGATGTGGATTTTCCTACAAATAGCTGATCCCAGTCCACTTTGGTCAGATCCTGCTTTATCATATTAAAATCGGCCTTCCCCCAATTTAGAACCTTTATTTCCGGTCCATCTTTGTCGTTTTCCATGACTACCTTAAATCTCACTGAATTATGATCACTGTCACCAAAATGCTGTCCTGCTGACACTTGTACCATCTCCCAGTGTAGGCTGTCAGGTCCAGGGGATTTGTTGGCTTTTAGTCCCATTAGTTTCTCTACTACTTTTTCTCTAGTTACATTAATTACGTTAATTTCCTCACCCTCATTAAACCCTTGGTTCCCCACCATTTTTGGTATGCTTTTTGTGTCTTCTACGGTGAAGACAGATACAAAATATTTGTTTAACGTTTCTACCATTTCCTTATTCGCCATAATAATTTCTCCTGTCTCAGCCTCTAAGGGACCAATGTTTACTTTTGCTACTCTCTTCCTTTTTACATACTTGTAGGAGCTCTTACAATCTGCTTTTATATTTCTTGCTAGTTTTCTTTCATATTCTATTTTTTCCCTTTTTATCAATTTTTTGGTCAACCTTTGCTGGTTTCTGAAACTCTCCCAATCCTCAGGCTCACTATTATTCTTTGCCATATTATAAGCTTCTTCTTTCAATCTAATGCTATCCTTAACTTCTTTAGTTAGCCACGGTTGGATAATTTTTCCCATGATTTTTTGTTTCTCAATGGAATGTATTTTTGTTGAGAATTATGTAATATTTCTTTAAATGCTAACCACTGCTTATCTACTGCCATAACCTTTTAATCTATTTTTCCAATCTACCTTAGCCAGCTCATCCCTCATACCTATGTAATTGGCTTTACTTCCAAGTCAGCATGGTGTGTGACTTGGAGGGGAACTTGGAGGTGGTTGTGTTCCCATGCGCCTGCTGCCCTTGTCCTTCTAGCTGATAGAGGTCACGGCTTTGGGAGGTGCTACTGAAGAAGCCTTGGTGAGTTGCTGCAGTGCATCTTGGAGATGGTACACACTGCAGCCATGGTATGCTTTGTGGAGGGAGTGAATGCTAAAGGTGGTGGATGGGGTGCCAATCAAGCGTGCTGCTATGTCCTGGATGGTGTCGAGCTTCTTGAGTGTTGTTGGAGCTGCACTCATCCAGGCAAGTGGAGAGTATTCCATCACACTCCTGACTTGTGCCTTGTATATGGTGGAAAGGCTTTGGGGAGTCAGGAGGTGAGACACTCACCGCAGAATACCTAGCCTCTGATCTGCTCTTGTTGCTGCAATATTTATGTGGCTGGTCCAGTTAAGTTTCTGGTCAATGGTGACCCCTCAGGATGTTGATAGTCGTGTATTTGGCGATGGTAATGCTGCTGAATGTCAAGGGGCGGTGGTTAGACGCTCGCTTTTTGGAGATAGTCATTGCTTGGCACTTGTGTGGCGCGAATGTTACCTGCCACTTATGAACCCAAGTCTGAATGCCGTCCAGGTCTTGCTGTATGCGGGCATGAACTGATTCATTATCTGAGGAGTTGTGAATGGCACTGAACACTGTGCAGTCATTAGCGAACATCCTCTCTTCTGACCTTATGATGGAGGGAAGGTCATTGATGAAGCAGCTGAAGATGGTTGGGCCTAAGACACTGCCCTGAGGTACTCCTATTGCTTAAGGATAAATATTGGCCAGCACACCGGGGAGATTTCCCTTGCTCTTCTTCGAATAATGCCATGGGATCTTTTGCATTCACCTGAGAGGGCAGACGGAGCCTCGGTTTAATGTCTCATCTAAAAGACGGCATCTCCGGCAGTGCAGCACTCCCTCAGCACTGTACTGGAATGTTGGCCTGGATTACGGGCTCAAGTCTCTGGAATAGGACTTGAAAGCCAGCACAATGTTACTTGACCAACACACTGGCCTCGATATTAACCTCCCCCCACGACAGGCGGGAGAGGGTCGGGGTGGGAGGGTTAAAAAGTGAAATGCCCGGTGAAATCGCCAGCGTGCCGTGCACACGCCCGCTGCCATTTTCACGCCTGCGGCTATCAGGGCGTCGTGGAGAGGCGGGACACTTCATTAACATATTTAAATTGGGCTCTAGAATCCAATTGGGAGCCCGGTTTAAAATTCACTGCTGCTGTGTGGTTTCCCAGGGGTCCAGGAACTCGGCAGTGAAAGGGAGGCGGAAGCTTCTGGCTCCACAAGGTAAGTGCCTTTTCCAGGAGTGCTACCCCCACACCAAAAGGACGCCTTCAGCCTCCCCCAGCCCCGATGACTAGCCTTCGTCCAGCCTTCATCCAGCTTTCGTCCAGCCTTCCTGATTGCCGACCTCCTCTCCTCTCACGATCACCCACCTCCTCCCCTCCCCCGATCACCGAGCCCCTCCCCTCCCCCCATCACCCACCCCCACCCCCGATCACCTCCCCCCTCCCCCGATCACCCAACCCCTCCCCTCCCCCGATCACCCAACCCCTCCCCTCCCCCAATAACCCACCCCCTCCCCTCCTGGATCACCCACACCTCCCCTCCACCGATCGCCCACCCCTCCCCTCCCCCGATTACCCACCCCTCCCCTCCCCCGATCACCCACCCCCCTCCCCTCCCCCGATCACCGAGCCCCTCCCCTCCCCCATCACCCACCCCCTCCCCTCCCCGATCACCCACCCCTCCCCTCCCCCAATCACCCACCCCTCCCCTCCCCTGATTACCCATCTCCTCCCCTCCCCCGATCACCCACCCCCTCCTCCGATCACCCACCCCCTCCCCGCCCCCGATCACCCCCCTCCCCTCCCCCGATCACCCACCCCTCCCCTCCCCCAATCACCCACCCCCACCCCTCCCCCGATCACCCACCCCCTCCCCTCCCCCGATCACCCACCCCCTCCCCTCCCCCGATCACCCACCCACTCCCCTCCTCGATCACCCACCCCCTTCCCTCCCCCGATTACCCACCCCTTCCCTCCCCCGATCACCCACCCCTCCCCTCCCCGATTACCCACCACTCCCCTCCCTCGATCACCCACCCCCTCCCCTCCCCGATTACCCACCTCCTCCCCTCCCCCATCACCCACCCCCTCCCCCGATTACCCACCTCCTCCCCTCCCCCGATCACCCACCCCCTCCCCCGATCACCCACCCCCTCCCTCCCCCGATCACCCAGCCCCTCCCCTCCCCCGATCACCCACCCCCTCCCCTCCCCCGATCACCCACCCCCTCCCCTCCCCCGATGACCCACCTCCTCCCTCCCCCGATCACCCACCCCTCCCCTCCACCGATCACCCACCCCCTCCCCTCCCCCGATCACCCACCCCTCCCCTCCCCGATCACCCACCCCCTCCCCTCCCCCGATCACCCAGCCCCTCCCCTCCCCGATCTCCCACCCCTCCCCTCCCGATCAACCCAACCCTCACCCTCCCCGAGGAACCCACCTCCTCCCCTCCCCCGATCACCAACCCTCCCCTCCACGATCACCCACCCCCTCCCCTCCCCCCGATCACCCACCCTTCCCTCCCGATCACCCACCCCCTTCCCCTCCCGATCACCACCCCTCCCCTCCCCAATCTCCCACCACTCCCCTCCCTGATTACCCATCTCCTCCCTCCCCGAGCCCCAGCCCCTCCCCCGATCACCCACCCCCTCACAGCCCCGATCACCCAACCCTCCCCTCCCATGATTACCTCCCCCTCCCCTCCCACGATCACCCAGCCCCTCCCCTCCCCCGATCACCAACCCCCTCCCCTTCCCCGATCACCCACCCCCTCCCCTCCCCCGAATTCCAACCCAAACCCCTCCCCTCTCCGATCACCACCCCTCCCCTCCTCCGATCACCCACCCCCTCCCCTCCCCCTAATCACCCACCCCCTCCCCTCCCCCGATCACCCACCCCCTCCCCTCCCCGATCACCCACCCCTCCCCTCCCCCGATCACCCACCCCCTCCCCTCCCCCGATCACCCACCCCCTCCCCCCCGATTACCCACCCCCTCCCCTCCCCGATCACCCACCCCTCCCCTCCCCGATTACCCACCACTCCCCTTCCCGATCACCCACCCCTTCCCTCCCCTGATCACCCACCCCCTCTTCGATCACCCACCCCCTCCCCTCCCCCGATTACCCACCTCCTCCCCTCCCCCGATCACCCACCCCCTCCCCTTCCCCGATCACCCACCCCCTCCCCTCCCCCGATTACCCACCTCCTCCCCTCCCCCGATCACCCACCCCCTCCCCCTCCTCCCCGATCACCCACCCCCTCGCCTCCCCCGATCACCCAGCCCCCTCCCCTCCCCCGATGACCCATCTCCTCCCCTCCCCCGATCACCCACCCCTTCCCTCCACCGATCACCCACCCCCTCCCCTCCCCCGATCACCCACCCCCTCCCCTCCCCCGATCACCCACCCCCTCCCCTCCCCGATCACCCACCCCCTCCCCTCCCCCGATCACCCACCCCCTCCCCTCCCCCGATTACCCACCCCTCCCCTCCCCCGATCACCCACCCCTCCCCTCCCCCGATTACCCACCACTCCCCTCCCCTGATTACCCACCCCCTCATCTCCCCCGATCACCCACCCCCTCCCCCGATCACCCACCCCCTCCCCTCCCCCGATCACCCACCCCCTCCGATCACCCACCCCCTCCCCTCCCCCAATCACCCACCCCCTCCCCTCCCCCGATTAATGAGGTCTTGCCGCTAAGATCGTCGGGACCTGAGCGCCCCCGGCCTTGCTTGATTCTATGGTTATTACCAGCTTTTCTCGCACCCTCCCCACTGCCCCGTAAATATCAGGGCCACTGTGTCAGTGAGCATGCAGGTGTTGTTTGTAATGCATGCAATGATGTATCAGACATTCCCTTATTGTCTTCAGTGAGTGCTACCTCGACACTGCGATTTTGCCACTTGTAAGGTCCAGACTAGAGGAATTGGACAGTCTGCAAGATGGAGTTTGTAAACTAGCTGCATGCAAAGTTGTTTTCAAACCACCAAGAAATCTATTTTTTACTTTGATCATGCGATGCAGTATTATTAGAAGCCTGCATAAGAACATAACCTAAGTACTAAGTCTGCAGGAGGCTGTGAGGCAGTTAGAGTCAAGCGCGATATCTACAGCTGGTGTTTGCTCTCAGTGCACAGCTGTTTTGGTTTATTTTTAAACTGCTGGTGGCTTGTGGGAAAGTCGTTGTGTTTGGATTATTTTAGGGATTTGGATTCAATTTCATGTTCCACACAATTTGGATTTGTCACGTGATATCAGCCACATAAATTACATTGATTAGACGTGATAGAAAAACTCCTGGTAAACATCAGCTTGAAATCTGTCATCAACATGAGATGAGATGTAGGTAAATTTATCCCGTCTGCACCCTACCTGCTTGTCCTCCGTAACTTGGGTGTTTCTGCTGATGTTCCAAGGTATCCCTGCCTCTTCCTCTGGTTACGCTGACTGAGTGGGATATTCCCGCGGGGATTCCCCCTCGCCCACCCTGAGTTTAATGTGTTAAGCGGCGATAAGAAGCACCCTACTTGTGTTTCCACATGTGGGGCAGAGCAAAGCTAGAGGCCATCAATATAAAATAGTCACCAAGAAATCCAATAGGGAATTCAGAAGAAACTTCTTTACCCAGAGAGTGGTGAGAATGTGGAACTCGCTACCACAGGGAGTGGTTGAAGCGAATAGTATAGATGCATTTCAGGGGAAGCTATATAAGCAGATGAGGGAGAAGGGAATAGAGGGTTACGCTGATAGAGTTAGATAAGGAAAGATGGGAGGAGGCTTGAGTGGAGCATAAACGCCGGCATGGACTGGTTGGGCCGAATGGCCTGTTTCTGTGCCGTATATCCTATGCAATCCTATGTAATCCTGAGAGCAGTGGACAATGTCTGCTCCTAGAGCTCCGAGGATCCTGTTATACCAAACATTGCTCCCACAGGGAGGCAGGATCGGCCGACCCATTGGGCTGGATTTTCGGTCCGGAGGCGGGTTGGCGTCGGGCTGACTGTCTGGCGGGTTACGCTTGCGCTGCCGGCTGGATCCACAATGAGATAACGATTTTCAGTAGATTGGGCTTATTAAGCCCGCTGTGCGTGCTACCCGTCCTAATCAGTGGGTGCGTGTCTGCAGCTCGCCTTGGACAACGTCTTTGAAGCAGTTGCATTTAAGGGGGCCATGTACCCTTTGGCCTTCATTTACACTTTGATGCTCCTGAGTGCTGGTGTTTGCGAGATGACTGCTCCAAGAACAAAGGCTGCTCCCCGCTTTGATGAAGACTCCATCCATGCTCTTGTGGAGGGAAGTAAGAGGGCGCAAAGAGGTTCTGTTCCCTTCGGATGGAAGGAGGAAGTCTCCTCAGCAACCAAGGCTGCAAATTGCTGAGGAGGTGAGTGTGAGACCAATCTGTACACACACCTGGGTCCAGTGTGGGAAGAGGTTCAATGATCTCCTGCGTTCAGTAAAAGTGAATATAACAGCACACTTACCTTCATTCTGCTGTGCCTGTCTTCACATCCCCATCTCTCTGCATTGCCAGCCTTACTCCTGCACATCCTAACTCACCCCAACATCCCTTGCACCGTCGCCCGTCCCTCTCTCCGTATGTACACAATGACATCCCCACCTTTCTATGCACCCCTCGCACTCACTCTCATGACAACAACTAACAACTCACAAGGAGGGAAATTGGTATTGGCACCTCACTCCATTATAGTCTCCCTCCAAACATCTATCCTATCCATTCTTCACACTCAATCCAGCACTCTCACTAAGACTGCACTTCTGTCCCTCATTGCCGGAAAAGAGATCCCACGATAAGAGCGAGAGGGAGAGAACAGGAGGAGGACCACCATCCGTGGTGCAGCTCACCCATGCTGAGGAGGCAGCTCTGGACATTGTTGGAGGTGCTGAGGAGCTTGAAGTGGGGGACGGAGAGACGGGCTCAGCCGAACAACCTGGTGACAGAAATATTTACCAAACATCTGATTTGCCATTCAAGAGTGACTCATATGGGATCTGATGTTCCTAGAGATTGAGGTGCTGATGACTTGCACAAGGGAATGTGTTTGCTTCAGGAACAAGTGCAGCAGGTTCTGAGTGGCTTTGCAACCACGGTGACTGTGAGTATGCAGAGAATGGAGGAGTCCATCTCAAATAGGAGCAGCACCGTGGTGCAGGCTCTGGCAAATGTAGGTCCCGCCATGGAAAGGATGGCAACCTCCATGGAGGACATAAATCGCCAGATACACGAGAACATGATAACACTTCTAAATAGATGGTCAGCTATGGAGGATAGATGGGCATCTATCGAGGAGAGAAACCAAAGTTTCATGGACATCCTTGTTATGAGGAATGTCAGCACAGACACGGGTCCTCATGGCCCCACTGATGTGCAGCAAGGTGGTCTCCAGCAACTTGCTGGCAGAAAAGTGTGGGTGGCCCATGAGAGGGATGGTGGTGGAAGGGGAAATGGACATGGGGGCTCCTCTCCAAGCGCTCACACTGCCATCCCATTACCAACCCCTCGGTCAGAGCCCCAGGTGCCTCTCCCAACAGAGATGGCCGAATCTGCCCCTGCACAGCCGCAGGAAGAGCAGACCTTGGCGGGGCCCTCACAGGCTCCACAACACAGAGGACAGCCACCAAAGGTGTCTAAGCAGGCGCAGCAGGGAAGTGAGCAGGCTGCCTCTGCATCTGCTGAAGCCACAGGGGAAGCACCACGAAGAAGCACGCGTAAGAGAAAGCTAACACACAAATAGTCACAAGGGTAGTCACTTGGGTGCTTTCATACAAATCAGTGTAACGTTTGTGTTCTTTTATTTTATTGTATTAAAGTGATGTCATATGAATGTTTCAAAGCGTTGCCCTATGTGTGCTCACAATTGGAGGTGGCACAGCGAGGGGTGAGGGCTCCTTTCATCTGTAGCAATAGTGGTGAAAGGGCTAGGAATGCACAGTTCATTGTGGAAGTGGGGTCATGCGAACCCTCACGTGCATGTGGCAGCCACATATAATTGATGCCTAAAGTTAGTTGAATCTGGTATGGATTAGGCCATCCCGTGCCTAACGGGCAGCAATGTGCTCGCGTGCTGGTCGCACTGGGTCAGCCGCCTCCTCCAGGTGATCCTCATCTGCAACCTCTTCCACCTCCTCCTCCTCCTCCTCCTCTGAAGAGGCTGTGCGCTCTGTGACCTGTTCCTTGGGCAGTGCTAATCCCTGTTGCAGTGCAATGTTGTGCAGGGCACAGCAGACCACGATGATTCTCGAGACCCTGGCTGGTGCATACTGTAGTGCTCCACCTGATCTGTCCAGGCATCTGAAGCACATTTTGAGCAATCCTATTGTCTGCTCAATGACACTGCTGGTGGAGATGTGGCTCTGACTGTAGCGCTCCTCAGACTCATTTGATGGCCTCCTCATCGGTGTCATTAGCCACGCCTTTAGGGGAGATAGCCCTTGTCTCCAAGGAGCCATCTGGAAAGGTTGTTTGGCGGGGCGAAGAGCTGAGGCACAGTGGACTGGCGCAGGATGTAAGAGTCATGGCAGCTGCCAGGGTACTTGGCGCACACATGTATGATGCTCTTCCTGTGGCTACACACTAGCTGCACGTTAAGGGAGCGGAAGCTGTTGCAGTTCACAAATACTGCTGGGTTGTAATGGGGTGCCCTGATGGCCACATGGGTGGTGTCAATGATGCCCTGCACCCATGGGAAGCCAACCAGATTGACAAAGCCGAGCACCCGTGCGGTAATACCGGCTTCATCTGTTGAAAAGTGGATGTAATTGGCGGACTTTGCAAAGAGGGCATCGGTGACCTGCATGATGCATCTGTGGGCGGCCGACTGGGAGATGCCGCTAATGTCTGCTGCTGATCCCTGGAAGGACCCTGACACAAAGAAGTTGAGGGTGGTGGTAACTTTGACAGCCACTGGTAAGGGATGTCCACCCACTCCTCTGGGCTGCAAGTCTTGGTCCAGTATTGTGCAGATGTCAGCGACTACCTCTCGCGAAAGTCTCAGCCTCCTTTGGCAGTACTGCTCACTCAAGTTGAGGAAGCTCATCCTCTGCCTGTAAACCCTGCGTTGGGGGTATTTCCTGCAGCGCGGGTCAGCCAAGCCCTGACGGTCTCTGCCCTGTGCAGCATCCGACGGCTGAGGAGAAGGTTGGCGCTCTTGTTGTTGCTGCTACTGCTGTGCCTGGTTCTGCTGCTGCCGCGGATGATCCTCTTCCGAATCTGAGGACCAGGATGAGAGAGTATAAACGGTTCCCATTCTGCTGTTATATCTGCCAGTTTAGGATGAGATGTTTTCAGAAGTAAGTCAATGGGGAGAGAGCTTATTCCGAGGAGGTGACAGTGCATATAGAGTCCACAGCACACACTTACAACCTCAATACTGCTCAAAGGTGTCCGCAAAATCATGAATTCAGTCACATCGGACAGTTGAAATTGAACTGATGTGAGAGGTAAGTTTATATGCAGCAATTGCAGCTGCGAACTATTCAGCTCATTGGAAAACTCGACACACTCAGCTGGCGTGGTTGCCGAACAGTGTGAAACACGTTGAAAATGTGTGAAAATGGAATTACACTGGCAAAATAGCATTCAACAAGGAGCTAACTCCACTTGAAAAGTGATCCAACCGTGGCTAACTAAAGAAGTTAAGGATAGCATTAGATTGAGAGAAGATGCTTATAATGTTGCAAAGAATAATAGTGAGCCTGAGGATTGGGAGAGTTTCAGAAACCAGCAAAGGATGATCAAAAAATTGATAAAAAGGGAAAAAATAGAATATGAGAGAAAACTAGCAAGAAATATAAAAGCAGATTGTAAGAGCTCCTACAAGTATGTAAAAAGGAAGAGAGTAGCAAAAGTAAATGTTGGTCCCTTAGGGGCTGAGACAGGAGAAATTATTATAGGGAATAAGGAAATGGCAGAAACGTTAAACAAATATTTTGTATCTGACTTCACAGTAGAAGACACAAAAAGCATACCAAAAATGGTGGGGAACCAAGGGTCTAATGAGGGTGAGGAACTTAACGTAATTAATATCAGTAGAGAAAAAGTACTAGAGAAACTAATGGGACTAAAAGCTGACAAATCCCCTGGACCTGACGGTCTACATCCTAGGGTTCTAAAAGAGGTGGCTGAAGAAATAGTGGATGCTTTGATTTTGATCTTCCAAAAGTCCCTAGATTCTAGAATGGTCCCAGCAGATTGGAAGGTCACAAATGTAACACCGCTATTCAAGAAAGGAGGGAGAGAAAAAACAGGGAACTGCAGGCCAGTTAGCCTGACATCAGTCATCCGGAAAATGCTAGAATCCATTGTTAAGGAAGTGGTATCAGGGCACTTAGAAAATGATAACATGATTAGGCAGAGTCAACATGGTTTTATGAAAGGGAAATCATGTTTGACAAATTTATTAGAGTTTTTTGAGGATTTAACTAGCAGGGTAGATAAAGGGGAACCAGTAGATGTAGTATATTTGGATTTCCAAAAGGCATTCGATAAGGTGCCACATAAAAGGTTATTACACAAGATTAGGGCTCATGGGGTTGGGGGTAATAGAGTAGCCTGTATAGAGGATTGGTTAACGGACAGAAAAAAGAGAGTAGGGATAAACGGATCATTTTCAGGTAGGTAGGCTGTAACTAGTGGGGTGCCGCAAGGATCAGTGTTGGGGCCTCAGTTATTTACAATTAATATTAATGACCTAGATGAAGGGACCGAGTGTAATGTATCCAAGTTTGCTGATGATACAAAGCTAGGTGGGACAGTAAGCTGTGAGGAGAACACAAAGAGTCTTCAACGGGATATAGATAGACTAAGTGAGTGGGCAGTAAGGTGGCAGATGACGTATAATGTAGGGAAATGTGAGGTTATTCACTTTGGTAGGAAAAATAAAAAAACAGAATATTTTTTAAATGGTGAGAAACTTTCAAATATTGGTGTTCAGAGAGATTTGGGTGTCCTCGTGCAATAAATACAGAAATCTAGCATGCAGGTATAGCAAGCAATAAGGAAGGCAAATGGCATGTTGGCATTTATTGCAAGAGGGTTGGACTATAAGAGTAAGGAAGTCTTGCTACAATTGTACAGGGCCTTGGTGAGACCACACCTGGAGTACTGCGCACAGTTTTGGTCTCCTTATCTAAGGAAGGATATACTTGCCTTGGAGGCAGTGCAATGAAGGTTCACTAGATTGATTCCTGGGTTGAGAGGGCTGTCCTATGGTGAGAGATTGTGTAGAATGGGCCTATACTCTCTGGAGTTTTGAAGAATGAGAGGTGATCTCATTGAAACATACAAGATTCTGAAGGGGATTGACAGGGTAAATACTGAGAGGTTGTTTCCCCTGGCTTGAGTGTCTAAAACTAGGGGGCATAGTCTCAGGATAAGGGGATGGGCCATTTAAGACTGAGATGAGGAGGAATTTCTTCACTCAGAGGGTTGTGAATCTTTGGAATGCTCTGCCCCAGACGGCTGTGAATGCTGAGTCTTTGAGTATATTCAAGTCTGAGATAGGTAGATTTTTGGACTCTAGGGGAATCAAGGGATATGGAGATCGGGCGGGAAAGTGGAGTTGAGGTCGATGATTAGCCATGATATTATTGAATGGCAGAGTGGGCTCGAGGGGCCGTATGGCCTACTCCTGCTCTTATTTCTTATGTTCTTATGTTCTTAGAACAAGCTGTTCACAACCTTAAATATCTCTCCCGCCGCTTGGTGTCGGGTCGACTGTGAAGGCGCCGACCCGACACTTTGGAAAGTGGCGTGGAGGCGGGTTAGGGGCGGGTTCAGAACCCACCATCAATCATATTGGATTTAACACCTGACCCGCCTCCGAACCCGCCCTCTGAGCGCCGGCAAATTCGTGGCCATTGTGTCATGGTGTCATGATGTTAAACGTTTCGCCATACATATTATTTTTATTCACTCTTGGGATGTGGGTGTCACTGGCAAGGCCGGCATTTATTGCCCATCCCCAGTTACATAAGAACATAAGAAATAAGAGCAGGAGCAGGCCATTTGGCCCCTCGAGCCTGCTCTGCCATTCAGTAAGATCATGGCTGATCTTCTACCTCATCTCCACTTTCCTCCACTATCCCCATATCCCTTGATTCCCTTAATATCCAAAAATCTATTGACCTCAGTCTTGAATATACTCAACGACTGAGCCTCCACACCCCTCTGGGGTAGAGAATTCCAAAGATTCACCACCCTCTGAGTGAAGAAATTTCTCCTCATCTCAGTCCTAAATGGCCGACCCCTTATTCTGAGACTGTGACCCCTGGTTCTGGACTCCCCAGCCAGAGGAAACATTCTCCCTGCATCTACCCTGTCAAGCCCTGTAAGAATTTTGTGTATTTCAATGAGATCGCATTCTTCAAAACTCCAGAGAATATAGGCCTAGTCTACTTAGTCTCTCCTCACAGGACTCATAGCACTGTGGGAGTACCTTCACCACATGGACTGCAGCGGTTCAAGAAGGCAGCTCACCACCACCTTCTCAAGGGCAATTAGAGATGGGCAATAAATGCTGGCCTTGCCAGCAACGCCCACATCCCATAAATGAATATAAAAAAAAATGTTGACACGAAAACGTGACCAAAAGTCACAACAGGAAGTAAGGTTCGTGAACAACAACTTTAATTAATAAGCGCCTTTAATGTAGTAAAACGCCTGCTTGAACTGCTGCAGTCTGTGTGGTGATGGTACTCCCACCGTGCTGTTAGGGATGTAGTTCCAGGATGCTGACCCAGCGACGATGAAGGATCGGCGATATACTTCCAAGTCAGGATGGTGTGTGACTTGGAGGTGAACTTGGAGGTGGTGGTGTTCCCATGCGCCTGCTGCCCTTGTCCTTCTAGGTGGAAGAGGTCATGGGTTTGGGAGGTGCTGCCGAAGAAGCCTTGGCAAGTTGCTGCAGTGCATCTTGTAGATGGTACACACTGCAGCCACGGTACCCCAGTGGTGGAGAGAGTGAATGTTTAAGGTGGTGGATGGGGTGCCAATCAAGCGTGCTGCTATGTCCTGGATGGTGTCGAGCTTTTATGAGTGTTGTTGCAGCTGCACTCATCCAGGCAAGTGGAGAGTATTCCATCACATTCCTTACTTGTGCCTTGTAGATGGTGGAAAGGCTTTGTAAATTGTAATGTCAAATTTTTTTTTCAATTTTACTATGTCAACTGTCACGATGTAATTGGCAGTTTTGGCTACTAGGTGGCTCTGTGGGGTAAGTTTCTGAATTCTCTCTCCTAATTCCGTTGCCATCCTGTTCATTAGCTGAGTGTGGATAATATCATGGCCAATTTACCAATATCTCGTCAAAGGGAATTGGATCAGTATTTGAAAGGGAACAATATGGAAAGGTATGGGGGGAGAGGCAGGGAAATGGGATGAGAAAAGCTAGCTGCAGTTGGAAAGCTGGTGCCAGCCCACGCACGATGGGCCGAATGGCCTCCTTCTGTTTGGTAAATTGTACGATTCTTTGAATTTTGATCTGAAGATAATAATATAGGTGGGAGAAGGCCATTTTGTTCATCAAATCTGTTCACGGCCACAAACTTTATATATTTCATGATGAATCTCCTGACCAATGTTCCATCTTTATTTATTCTTTGACATATTTATTCTGTCACATACTTCATCACAAATGGCTAATGCTGCAGGAACTGCAATCTACTAATGTCCATTTGTTGATTTATAAAAAGGCAGCTGTCTTTAACAAATGAGTTGCCTGAATCATTACAAAATACAACCACTCTTCCAGGCATAATTCGAGTGAGATGCAGTTCCTTATTATTATACATCAAAAGAATTGCATTAAAATGTCCATAATTAGACTATCAAGATTAGTCAGGCTTTCATGTGTTAAAATAATTATTCTGGTGTACTTTGCATGTTGCCCTACGTAGGAACCAAATCAATCTTGATTTGGAAAATTACTTTTTGACAGCTTCAATAGACTTGTGATGGAGAATTTAATAGAGTTTTTTTTCCCTCGCTCTGACATCATTCTTGGTAAATAGCTATTAGTTCAGCGCACTGAATTGCTAAGCTTCCCTTATCAACTGCATAGACCCCCTAAAGAAGCTTACATAGTTCCACAGAAAGCCATGAGATGATATAAACCACAACTACCCAATTACTTGGTCCACTCAGACTTGTATTCGGAACATAGGAACAGCAATAGGCCATTCAGCCCCTCGAGCCTGTTCCGCCATTCAATTCGATCATAGCTGACTTGTATATTAACTCCATCTACCCGCCTTGGTTCTGTAAGCATCGGCGCAGGCCCCAGGGATTTTTTTTTGTATCGGACATTTTGTATGATTGTTATTGCTGATCGACCAGCAGCCTGTTTGGCCCAGTGGTAGGGGTGTGGTGCAGTTGGACCTAGAAGCACAGACACACCTGTGAGTTTTAATTTAACTATGGAAAAGACATTTACTTTGGACAATGAGACTTTGTGTTTTAATGGGTTTCGATGGATCTTCAATTGGATAAGACAACGATGCCAGTTTCGCTGGAACAATGGACTTCCTGGTCTCAATGAAAAACACTTTAACCTTGGGCAAAACACAACAGCAGTAAGACGAAATCACATCAAATATGTACCACAGGGAGGGGGAGACAAGATAAGGAATTGTCTTCCATCCCCCAGCCCTGTACATGTCCTGTGGTTTGGATTACTGGGTGTGGATTGGAATACAAGAGTTGGGGGAAGGCCCAGACTCGAAAAGGCGGGAACCAGACAAAGAAGGATGATTTAAAAGACATCACTGCAATACACAGACCTTAATGAACTTTTAGGGTATACAGAGAAGGCAGCTTTGGCCATTCTCTCTCTCTCTCTCGCTTGCTCTCGCCTTCTCCTCCCTCATCTCTGAACCAAGAACCGAGCACTCCGTCCGGGACGGAGAGAAGAAACCACCACGAGCGACAAGAGCCTTGCCTTGCTCTTCGACTGTAGGAACAAACCTCGAAACTGGGACTTGGATACTGCATCGGCGATACGGAACCAGGAGACACGCTCTACACAGGGAAGCAGCAAGCAAGAAAACGGACAATCGGGGTGAGCATTGTCCAAGCCCACGCATCCTTAAGACCACCGGTACTGTGTGAGGGGGTGTTGTGTGTCCCAACCAATCCAGAGGGGTTTAGTGGGGAGGTTCTGTGTGTATTATATAGTGTATGTTCCGGGGTTTGTGGGACAAGTCCATGTTATACTCTGTATTGCAACACAGTGTGATTTTAGGCGTCTTAACACGAGACAGGAGCCTGATCGATGGGCCGAGTTGTATTGTTGTACTGTTTGTTTTACACCACCAGGCATTTTAAGTACTGGAGGCGGGTGTGTGTGTTAACTTTATTAAACACCGTATGGTTGAGTCCGAAAAGCTTGTCTGTGTTCCAATCCTGTTCACCGTAATTCCTGTCGTCTAGAACTAAGTAGGAGAGGTGATTCGAACCACCAAGGCAAACCACCTACAGTTCCATAACCCTAAATAGCCTTGCCTAACAAAAACCTAGCAATCTCAGTTTTCAAATTTTCAATTGACCCCCAGCCTCTGCAGCTTTTTGTAGAAAGAGTTCCAGATTTCTACTGCCCTTTCTGTGAAGACGTGCTTCCTGACATCAACCCTGAACGGCCTGGCTCTAATTTTAAGGTTATGTCCCCTTGTTTTGGATTCCCCCACCAGAGGAAATAGTTTCTCTCTATCTATCCTATCAAATCCTTTCATCATCTTAAACACCTCAATTAGACAAACCCTTAATCTTCTATACTCTACGGAATACAAGCCTAGTCTATGCAACCTGTCATCATAATTTAACCCTTTTAGTTAATATATTTGAAGAATGCTGCTCTATGAGGATTTAAGAGATACTCTTATCCAATTTGCACACAGCAAGGTCCCACAAACAGCAATCAGAGGATTGAGACTCCAGGGCTTGACTACAATCATTTGGACTAAGACTTCAGTACAGTAGTGAGAGAATGTTGCATTGTTGGAGGTGCCGCCTGCAGGAAAGATGTTAAGTCAAGTCTTCTGACAGAGAAGAGACAACATGAAGTTAAGAAAGAAAAAAAAACATACATTCATAACAGATCCCGTGGCACTCTTTGAAGAAGAGCAGGGAGTTTCTTCCTTTCTTAATACATTCATACATAGGATTACATACGATATATGGCACAGAAACAGGCCATTTGGCCCATCAGTCCATGCCAGCGTTTATGCTCCACTCGAGCCTCCTCCCGTCTTTCTTCATCTAAATCTATCAGCATAACCCTCTATCCCTTCTCCCTCATATGCTTGTCCAGCCTCCCCTTAAATGCATCTTTACTTTTCGCTTCAACCACTCCCTGTGGTAGCGAGTTCCACATTCTCACCACTCTTTGGGTAAAGAAGTTTCTTCTGAATTCCCTATTGGATTTCTTGGTGACTATCTTATATTGATGGCCTCTAGTTATGCTCTTCCCCACAAGTAGAAACATTCTCTCTGTATCCACTCTATCAAAACCTTTCATAATTTTAAAGACCTCTATTAGGTCACCCCTCAGCCTTCCTTTTTCAAGAGAAAAGAGACCCAGCCTGTTCATCCTTTCCTGATATGTATACCCTCGCATTTCTGGTATCATCCTTGTAAATCTTCTCTGCACCCTCTCCAGTGCCTCTATATCCTTTTTATAATATGGCGACCAGAACTGCACGCAGTACTCCAGTGTGGTCTAACCAAGGTTTAGCATAACTTCCCTACTTTTCAATTCTGTACCTCTAGAAATAAACCCCAGCGCTTGGTTTGCTTTTTTTATGGCCTTGCTAACCTGTGTCACAACTTTGAGTGATTTTGTGTTATTGTACTCCGAGATCCCTTTGTTCCTCTACCCCACCTAGACTCGCACCCTCCAAGTGATGTGACCTTCCTATTCTTCCAGCCAAAATGTAATACTTCACATTTATCTGTGTTGAACTTAATTTGCCAATTATATACCCATTCTGCAAGTTTATTAATGTCCTCCTGTAATTCGTTGCAGTCTTCCTCAGTATTGACTATCCCCCCCCATTTGGTATCATCCGCAAATTTAGAAATTGTGTTTTTGATTCCAAAGTCTAAATTGTTAATATAAATTCGTTTTGTCTTTCTTAAATTGATTGAATGATTGATTTCTTTCTTTCTATCTATCACTTGCCTGCATACTCAAGTCTGTACCTTAGGTTGCTGGTCCCTTCAGTTTTACCTGTCACTCTCCCCCTTCAGCCTTGGTAAAGCTAATCAATCTTGATCCTTTCTAAATTTCTGACACTTCCCAATAATTGTTCTCTTTCCTTTAAATTTCACTTGAATGCAGTTTGCTGCTCCTACCACTAGTGCGCGCCCTTCTCTTGTCCAAATCTGCACCCGCAGCTGTTCTAATGAGGTAAAATTGAATGTAAACTGGACACTTCCGTTTTAAAATACACCAGCGATTATTTCTGTCTAAATGGTGCCAGCATTGGAAGATATAAGCTTGTCATTGACTAAATTGCTTTTAACTATAAAAGTTTGGGGTGAAGGAGGTGGAGTGGAGGGCTGGGGGAAAGGGGGAATGGGTAGGGGGAAAAGCGAAGGGAGGTTGGGAAGAGGATGGGGAAGGGGGTGGGGTGCAGGTAAAGAGGAACAGAGAAAGGGGAAAGGCAAGGTGTCACGGCTAGGAAGGGAGGGGAGATAGCAGTGGGCTAGGATTGAGGTCAGAGGAAAGAGGAGGGGAAAGGGGATGGGCTAAGAGAAAGTGGGGAGGGGGAGAGTGAGGAGAGCAGAGGAGTGTGAGTGGTGGGACAAAACAAAAGGGGAAGGAAGGAGAACGCAATATGAGATGAGCTGGGGAGGAGAAGAGACAGGATGAGGGGAGGAGACAGGGTGAGGGCTGGGAGAAGAGTAGATAAGGAGAAGGGAGGAGACAGAGTGAGGGACAGGGAGGGGAGGAGATAAGGAGAGGGGAGGAGACAGAGTGAGGGGTTGGGAGGGGAGGAGATAAGGAGATGAGTGGAGACAGAGTGAGGGGTTGGGAGGGGAGGGGATAAGGAGAGGGGAGGAGACAGAGTGAGGGGTTGGAGCAGGATGAAAGCTGAGTGCTTCCATTGTTCTCCACTCTGATCCTCTGAATTACTCCCCGCCCTTTCCCCCTCCTCCTGGTCTCATGTACCCATCTACCCCCAATCTTCCCTTACACCCCTCCCCTCTCCCCCCAGGGATCCCTAATGCTAGTGAATGCCACGACCTCTCCAATGTCCTAAAGCCAGGTACCTACATCCAACCTGGCACACCTTGCCTATCATCTTGCTATTCCTCCAGGTACCAAATAAATATTGAATACATTGGTACGGGAACCTGAATATCCTTTTTTAACCAGAGTTCCATTAATTCCTGACACTGAAAGTATATCAATGCAATAATACATTTGTACATCAATTCAATAGTCCATTATTTATTACATTGTATAATCCTCCCCTCCTTATCAAGTATGCACACAATTATGGAATTCAAGCCTGAAAATATTATTGACATAGCCACATTGCTCTAATAAATTTGACTCATTCAATCGCTGATGTTGTTGATTCCATGGAATAATATTGTATCCTCTGACCCACTGGGAGCAGCTCCATGGGCGCTCCACTAATAAGCATAAAAGCTTTGATTCTCTCACAGTTCCAAGTATTAGATGTATTAAAACGGAAAGAAAAGCAGGAATATCATGCTGGTTTCTTCTGACCCGGAGCCAGGAATTTACACCTCTCAATCTGCAAACTTCCCTCAACGACAGTAATTATTTAACCACGGTATCAATAGACCTGTCATTTTGAGACCTTAAAGGAACAAATCATTTAAAAACAGAGTTCTATGCAAACAACAACTTGCATTTATATAGCGCCTTTAACGTAGTAAAACATCCCAAGGCGCTTCACAGGAGTATAATCAGACAAAATTTGACACCGAGCCACATATAAGGAGATATTAGGACAGGTGACCAAAAGCTTGGTCAAAGGGGTAGGTTTTAAGCAGTGTCTTAAAGGAGGAGAGAGGGGTGGAGAGGTTTAGGGAGGGAATACCAGATAGGCTGAAAGCAGGAGAAAACACACTGGGGGAAAATTCGGTATCGTCCTAGTTGGGGCGCTAACTTTTAAAAGTTGAAAAAATTTGCGCCAGGGTTTTGCTCTCCAGGAAGGAAGTGGGGCGCTAAATCAGGCACTCCACTTCCTCCCTGGAGTGCAACAGGCAGCAGGCGGGGCGGTAGGCGAGCAGCGCTGTAAACTGGGCCGTGCAGCGCTGCCGCGTTGGAAGGTTCCCTCCCTTCCTTAAAGGGAAGGGCCATCGCTGCAGGCTCTGCAAGGAAAAAACTTACCTGGTCCCCAACGGCAGCCGCGATCCGGCCCGATCAGCCCGATGCAGTGCAGCAGAGCGCCGGGCTGATCGAGCGCTGGCAAAGAAAACAGAAGAAAAACCAGAAAGAGCATGTCAGAATTTTTTTTCACTTACCTTGGCCACCTCACCTTTAATTATCGCTCCCAAAGCGTCCGGCCTCCCGATGAACGCCTCCTGCAGCTGCCGGTGCTGCAGGGGGTGGAACTGAAGTTCGGGTCCAGGGCGATGTGCACGGTGATGACGTCACGATCTCCGGGCGAAGGAGATCGGGGCGCAATGCCATACCGCCGCCGCAAATCTCCCGCCTGAATATAGCCGGAGTCGATCTTCTCGTCGCGCCCGGCTGGTAAGAGCTTAGCACCCCGTTATTGCCCCCCAGAGGCGATAACGGGAGGCGCTAAGGAGGCCAATTTCTAGCCCATTGTGAGTTGCATGGTATAATACTAATGTTGTTATACAGCGCATCATATCACTTACTGTAATATCATGGGAAACCCACAAGAAGATTTGAAATATCAGACCCTGCAGAGCAGGGCCATTAAGGTGCAATGGGAGTGTTGACTTTGTAAAGCTGAGCTTCCAATGGAACACCACACATCTCTCTTGGATTTAGGGTCATAAGTTGAACTTTACAAGGAGCATTGAAATAAAAACATGGTAGATTGGGAGACTACACTAAAAGGGATAATGGCTAATATTAAAGGAAATAATGCATAATTTGCAACAAACATATATTCCTCTAGGGCATAAAAACCCAAAATGAGAAGTGATCCAACCATGGCTAACAAAAGAAATTAAAGCTAGTATTAATTCAAAGGAGGAAGCTTATAAAGTTGCCAGAAAAAGCGGTCAGCCTGAGGATTGGGACCTTTTTAGAAATCAGCAAAGGGGGACCAAGAAATTGATGAAAGGGAAAATGGAATATCAGCACAAACTAGCGAAAAATATAAAAATGGATTGTAAAAGCTTCTATAGGTATGTGAAAAGGAAAAGACTGGCGATGGTAAATGTAGGTCCTTTATAGTCAGAGACGGGAAAATTTATAATGGGGAATGAGGAAATGGCATGAGAAATTAAATAAATACTTTGTTTCTGATTTCACGGAGGAAGACACAAAAAACCTCCCAGAAATACGAGAAAACCAAGGGTGTGGCGAGAATGAGGAACTTAAAGAAATTATTATTAGTAAAAAAAACAGTACTAGCAAAATTAATGGGACTAAAAGTCGATAAATCTCAAGGACCGGATGACCTACATCCTAGGGTTTTGAAAGAGGTGGCCATTGGGATAATAGACACATTAGGTTGTCATCTTCCAAAATTCTATAGATTCTGGAACGGTTCCTGCAGATTGGAGGATAGCAAATGTAACCCCGCTATTTAAGAAAGGAGGGAGAGAGAAAAGGGGGAACTACAGAACTGTTAGCCTCACATCAGTAGTTGGGAAAATGCTGGAATCTATTATAAAGGATGCAATAACTGGGCACTTAGAAACTAATAGTAAGATTGGGCAGAGTCAACATGGATTTGTGAAAGGGAAATCATATTTGACAAACCTATTGGAGTTCTTTGAGGATGTAACTAGTGGAGTAGACAAAGGGGAACCGGTAGATGTGGTGTATTTGGATTTTCAGAAGGCCTTCGATAAGGTCCCACACAAGAGGTTGGTGAACAAAATTAGGGCACATGGAATTGGGGGTAATATACTAGCATGGATTGAGAATTGGTTAACAGACAGAAAACAAAGAGTAGGGATAAACGGGTCTTTTTCAGGATGGCAGGCTGTGACCAGTGGGGTACTGCAAGATCGGTGCTTGGGCCCCAGCTATTCACAATCTATATCAATGATTTGGATGAGGGGACTAAATGTAACATTTCCAAATTTGCTGATGATACAAAGCTAGGTGGCAGTGTCAGTTGTGAAGAGGATGTGAAGAGGCTTTAGGGGGATCTTGACAGGCTCAGTGAGTGGGCGAGAACATGGCAGATGGAATATAATGTGGATAAATGTGAAGTTTTCCACTTTGGTAGAAAAAACAGAAAGGCAGAGTATTTCCTAAATGGTGAAAGATTGGGGAAAGCAGATGCCCAAAGGGACCTGGATGTCCTTGTACATGAGTCACTGAAAGTGAATGTGCAGGTGCAGCAAGCCATTAGGAAGGCAAATGGTATGCTGGCCTTCATTACAAGAGGATTTGAGTACAGGAGTAAAGAAGTCTTACTCCATTTATATAGAGCCTTGGTGAGACCACACCTGGAGTACTGTGTACAATTTTGGTCTCCTTACCTAAGGAAGGATATACTTGCCATAGAGGGAGTGCAACGAAGGTTCACGAGATTGATTCCTGGGATGGCGGGACTGTCGTATGAGAAGGGATTGAGTAAACTAGGCCTGTATTCTCTTGAATTCAGAAGAATGAGAGGGGATCTCATTGAAGCATACAAAATTATTACAGAGCTTGATAGGGTGGATGCTAGGAGAATGTTTCCCTTGGCTGGGGAGTCTAGAACCAGGGGCCACAGCCTTAGGATAAGGGGTAGGCCATTCAGGACTGAGATGAGAAGAAATTTCTTCACACAGAGGGTGGTGAATCTTTGTAATTCTCTACCCCAGAGGGCTGTGGAGGCTCAGTCATTGAGTATATACAAAACAGAAGTCAATAGATTTCTGACTAGTAAGGGCATCAAGGGATATGGCGATAAGGCCAGTGAATGGAGTTGAGGCAGAAGATCAGCCATGATCTCATTGAATGGCGGAGCAGGCTCGAAGGACAAATGGCCTACTCCTGCTCCTATTTCTTATGTTCTTATGTCCTTAAAAGTGTTAAAAAGGGGTGTTATTCATATCTAATTGCAACAGACTGAAAATATGGAAAAATTCACTATCCAACAGTAACAGATGATAAACATTGAATAATTATCTCATAGTAACCCTGTAAATTTGGAATAATTCATTATCCAAGAATGAAAGATAGTGAATATGGAATAATTCATTATCTAACAATAACACAATGTATAGAATATTTTTTCATTCACTCTCGGGATGCAGGCACCCTGGGTAAAGACAGCAGGTTTCCTTCAGTGAAGGACGTTAATACATCATTTGGGTTTTTACAACAATCTGACAACTTTTACTGATACCATCTTTTTATTTAACTGAATTCAACTTCGCAACTTGCTGTGGCATGGATTTGAACTCAGGTTTAATCTGGATTATTAGTCCAGGTTTCTTGGATTACTGGTCCAGTAACATAACCACTACACCACCGTACCCAGGATTATTACTAGTCCAGAAACATAACCACAACACCACCGTACCCAGGATTATTACTAGTCCAGTAACATAACCACTATGCCACCGTACCCAGGATTATTACTAGTCCAGTAACAGAACCACTACGCCACCGTACCCAGGATTATTACTAGTCCAGTAACTTAACCACTACACCACCGTACCCAGGATTATTACTAGTCCAGTAACATAACCATTACGCCACCGTACCCAGGATTATTACTAGTCCAGTAACTTAACCACTACACCACCGTACGCGGTACGATTAATTATCTAACCATGACAGACTGTAATTATGGAATAATTCAACACCAACAGTAACAGACTGTGTACATGTAATGATTCACCATATAAGGGACTAAACATGGAATAATTCAATCTCTAACACTGGCAGACTCAAAATATTGAATAACTAATTTCAAAGGGAATCTTAGTAAATATGCAATAATTAATTCTCTGACAGTGATGAATGGTGAATATGGAATCATTCACTATTCAACAATAACAGATTGTAAATATGGAATAACTCATTAGGTAACAGTGACTGGTTGTAAATATGGAACGATGTCCAGGAGATGGACAGTAAATAGGGAATAATTCATTGTGTGACAGTAACAGTGTTTACATGTGAAAATCATCACTATTTCACAGAAGCAAATCCAGTATTGATTACTTCATTATATGAAAGTGACAAATAGTAAATATGGAATCATTCATCATCTAACAGTGACAGACTATAACTATGGAATCATTCATTATCTCACACTAACAGACTGTGAATATAGAAGAATTTATTATCAGTGACAGATTGTATAAGTGGAATAATTAATCATCTAAAAATGAGACAAATTTACAGTTGTATTCATTATCTAACTGTAGAAGAATAAATATGGAATAATTCATTATGTGACAGAGATAGGCTGAATATATGGAATAATTCATTATGTGACAGAGATAGGCTGAATATATGGAATAATTCATTATGTGACAGAGATAGGCTGAATATATGGAATAATTCATTATGTGACAGAGATAGGCTGAATATATGGAATAATTCATTATGTGACAGAGATAGGCTGAATATATGGAATAATTCATTGTCTAAGTATCTAATGAAGGGGGGGGTGGCAGGAGGATTCAGGAAAGAGTAAATTTAAAAACAGCGAGAGAAATGTCAAGGCTCTAGAGCAGAGTAGAATTTTGGGTAAAAATAAGCAGAGTGGGTCAGGAAGAGACAGAGGGAGTAACAAAGGTAATAAGGTATCAGTGACTAAGGTGACATCATTGAAAAAGAGAAATAAGTCAAAGCTAAAGGCACTATATCTGAATGTGCGAAGAATTCACAACAAAATAGATGAATTAATAGCGCAGATAGAAATTAACAGGTTCGATCTAATAGCCATAACGGAGACATGGTTGCAAAGTGGCCAAGGTTGGGAACTAAATATTCCAGGATACATAACTTGTAGAAGGGATAGGCAAAATGGAAAAGGAGGAGGGGTAGCCCTGATAATAAAGGATGGGATAAAGATAGTAGAGAGAAAGGATCTTAGCTCCAAAAATCAAGAAGTAGAATCAGTTTGGGTGGAGCTAAGAAACAGCAAGGGGCAGAAAACATTGGTGGGAGTTGTTTATAGGCCCCCAAACAGTATTTGTAATGTAGGGCAGAGTATAAATCAGGAAATTAGAGACGCATATAACAAGGGAAATACAGTAATCATGGGGGACTTTAATCTACACATAGACTGGGCAAACCAAATTTGCAGTAATAGTGTGGAGGATGAATTCATGGAATGTATGCAAGATAGATTTCTAGATCTGTATATTGAGGAGCCAACTAGGGAACAGGCTATTTTAGATCTAGTATTGTGCAATGAGAAAGGATTAATTAATAACCTTGTAGCTAAGGGGCCTTTAGGGAAGAGTGACCATAATATGATAGAACTTTACATTGAGTTTGAAAGTGACTTAGTTAAATCCGAAACTAGGGTCTTAAATCTAAACAAAGCAAACTACGTAGGTATGAGGGGGCGAGTTGGCTAAGGTAGATTGGGAAACTACATTAAAAGGTATGACACTGGACGAGCAATGGCTAGCATTTAAAGAATTAATACATAATTTACAACAAATATACATTCCTTTAAGGTACAAAAACCCACAGGAAATGTGGTCCAACCGTGGCTAACAAGAGAAGTTAAAGACAGTATTAGATCAAAGGAAGAGGCTTATATTGCTGCCAAAAAGAATAGTAAGCCTGAGGATTGGGAGGATTTTAGAATTCAGCAAAGAAGGACCAAGAAATTGATAAAGAAAGGGAAAATAGAATGAGAGTAAACTAGCGAGAGACATAAAAACAGACTGTAAAAGCTTCTATAGGTATGTAAAAAGGAAAAAATTAGCGAAAGTAAATGTGGGTCCCTTACAGGCTGAGACAGGAGAAATTATAATGGGGAATAAGGAAATGGCAGAGAAATTAAACAAATACTTTGTGTCTGTCTTCACAGAAGAAGATGCAAAAAACTTCCCGGAAATAATGGACAACCAAAGGTCTAGCGAGAATGAGGAACTGAAAAATATTAGTATTAGTAAAAAAATAGTACTGGAGAAATTAATGGGACTGAAAGCCAATAAATCCCCTGGACCTGATGGCCTACATCCTAGGGTTTTGAAAGAGTTGGCTATAGAGATAGTGGATGCATTGGTTGTTATTTTCCAAAATTCCATAGATTCTAGAGTGGTTCCCGCGGATTGGAAGGTAGCAATTGTAACCCCACTATTTAAGAAAGGAGGGAGAGAGAAAACGGGGAACTACAGACCAGTTAGCCTGACATCAGTATGTGAAGGAATAAGCCATATAACCTATTCAGAAAAATACACCATCTTATGAAAGAATTCTGGCCTTATTAAAACATGACAAACTGGGTTTGGAAATTTAGAAACCTAACTATGAAATAGCTATGAAAGCATTCTGGCTATTGAGATAAGATAGTTGTTGACCTTGAATAAATAACCTTATTGAAACAGAAGGTTAAGGGATCCGACGGGCTGAACTTTTTGGAACGAAACAATGGTTCACCCTGGATAAGGTGTTCTAATTTACACTTCATAAAGAAGCACATAAAGTAAGGAACATCTGCCCTCGTAAAGATGACATAAAGTAAGAAACACCTGCTGTCACACCATTTTTTATATGGTAAACTTAGAACACCTCGAGATAAGACATGAGTCTGGCAGACGTCAGCAGAAAAATGACTAGAGATAATTAGCTTACACCAGCAGAAAACCTTAAAGGAAATACCACTGGAAAAGGGTATAAATATTGAACTCTCAAATGGGATAACAGACTCGCTTTAATCGGGCAAAACGATTCTCGGCTTCAGAGGCGGCTCTGTAAGTCTCAACTCTTTGTACCTCGGGGATCAAAGGTATTTGATTTTGGTGGATATCCTGAATAGAACTTTAAGAACTGTTAAACTGTAGCAATGTTAAGATTTGAAAGTAAGGTTCTCTGATAATAGGATTGTAAGTTTTCTCTTTTTGGAACTGTTAATGTTGCGATTGACTCACCAACTGTAAACTGCATGTCGGTTCTTTAATAAATCTATATATTTTTAGAATTGTCTCACATAAGACTTCTGTATCAAAAACTCGCAAACTCAATCTCTGTACACTCTTTGGTGAGGAGTTGCAGAATTCTGGGGGAGTTTTCCGGACCCTCATAATATCCGGAATGTTTACAGTCTAGCTAAACCGATTAACAGTGCTATCTGGAGAATGGTAACATTTTCAGGTTGTTCCTCTCCTTTAGGGAGAAATAGTCCAGACCTTTAGACCCAATTAAGCGTCTTTAGGATTTGGCTACCTCAAACTTTAGTTGAAAGTGAACATCTGAGGACTACACCTGATCCGGGGTAGCCCTAAACGGGCTAGGACTAGTAATTATCTCTTCAAGTAGTAAGGAAAATGCTAGAATCTATTATTAAGGACGTGGTAACAGGACACTTAGAAAATAATAATAGGATTGGGCAGAGTCAACACGGATTTATGAAAGGGAAATCGTGTTTGAAAAATCTATTAGAGTTTTTTGAGGTTGTAAGTAGCAGAATAGATAAGGGGGAACCAGTGGATGTGGTGTATTTGGATTTTCAGAAGGCATTAGATAAGGTGCCACACAAGAGGTTATTAAACAAAATTAGTGCTCATGGGATTGGGGGTAATATACTAGCATGGATTGAGGATTGGTTAACGGACGGGAACCAGAGAGTAGGAATAAACGGGTCATTTTCAGGTTGGCAGGCTGTAACCAGTGGGGTACCGCAAGGATCAGTGCTTGGGCCTCAACTATTCACAATCTACATCAATGATTTGAATGAGGGGACCAAATGTAATATATCCAAGATTGCTGATGATACAAAGCTGGGCGGGAATGTAATTTGTGAGGAGGATGCAAGGAGGCTTCAAGGGGATATAGACAGGCTAAGTGAGTGGGCAAAAACATGGCAAATGGAATATAATGTGGAGAAATGTGAAGTTATCCACTTTGGTAGGAAAAATAGAAAAGCAGAGTATTTTTTAAATGGTGGGAGATTGGGAAATGTTGGTGTTCAGAGGGACCTGGGTGTCCTTGTACACAAATCACTGAAAGTTAACATGCAGATACAGCAAGCAATTAGGAAAGCAAATGGTATGTTGGCCTTTATTACAAGAGGATTTGAGTATAGGAGTAATGACGTCTTACTGCAATTATATAGGGCCCTGGTGAGACCACACCAGGAGTATTGTGTACAGTTTTGGTCTCCTTACCTAAGGAAGGATATACTTGCCATAGAGGGAGTGCAACGAAGGTTCACCAGACTGGCTCCTGGGATGGGGGGATTGTCCTATGAGGAGAGATTGAGTAGACTAGGCCTATATTCTCTAGAGTTTAGAAGAATGAGAGGTGATCTCATTGAAACATACAAAATTCTTACAGGGCTTGACAGGGTAGATGAAGGGAGGATGTTTCCCCGGGCTGGGGAGGCTAGAACCAGGGGTCACAGTCTCAGAATAAGGGGTCGGCCACTTAGGACTGAGATGAGGAGAAATTTCTTCACTCAGAGGGTGGTGAATCTTTGGAATTCTCTACCCCAGAGGGCTGTGGAGGCTCAGTCGTTGAGTATATTCAAGACCGAAATCGATAGATTTTTGAATATTAAGGGAATCAAGGGATATGGGGATAGTGCAGGAAAGTGGAGATGAGGTAGAAGATCAGCCATGATCTTATTGAATGGCGGAGCAGGCTCGAGGGGCCAAATGACCGACTCCTGCTCCTATTTCTTATGTTCTTATGTTATCAATCTGTAAATATGAAATAATGGGTTCTCTCAGTAACAGACTAACTGCAGTAATATTAATTATCAGAGAGAAAATGTACATATGGCCCGTTTTATTAGCTAAGAGTTACAGACGTAAATATTGATTTATAAATATGGAATTATTCATGATCTAAAAGTGATAAATTGTAAGTTTTCAATAATTCGTTATATAACAGTAACACACTGTGAATATAGAATAAGCCATTATCTGAAAGTGACAGTGAAAATATGGAACAATTCACTTTCGAACAGTGGCAGACGAGATATGGAATAATTCTTCATCTGACTGACGGAATATAAATATGGAACAATTCATTGTATAACAGTAACAGAGTGTAAGTGTGGAATAATATCTGTCAGAGAGGGCACAAGATAAAGTAAGCGAGAGCGAGCGCAACAGAGAGAAGCCAGGAGGAGAGTTTGAGAACGAGGGTTCGCACTACCCGAGTACCTCAATGTCCTGGGCTGTCTGTGTGATCAGCACACGGTGAGTTAAAGCAGCTTTCTGTTGAGTATGGGATGGATTGTGCAAGCGGCTCAAGGCAAGGATACTTCCACAGATAGGGAGGGTGGTGGAATGTGCAAGCGTTAATCAGCCATGTCTGTGATGGTCTGGATTATGTTGGCTTGGTCACTGGTGGTCATGGTGATAAAATGATCGGAAGAGGTTATGAGGGCAATATAATAAAATGATTAGACGAGAGTGAGATGAGTTAAGTGCTTCCTTGTTGGGTTCATGTTGCTATTTTGTTGTTATTTGCATGTATCTATGATGTACTATAATTTATTCGTGGTATGCATGGAATGCAGATATCAAAGGGAAAAATGGTATTTAAGTGAGTCTGTGTACTGCAGGTCTCTCATGCTGGATTTGTGCAGCATTTGCCTGAAAGACCTGTGCGCGCACACTGGAATCGTGCAGTGTGATGTCCTAATAAAGACCTGTTCTTGCATTGCTACAACTGAATGTGTGAGTACTCTGGTGTCTAAAGTAACAAAATGACTTAGAACAAGAAAGCAATAACACAAAGAGCACCACAGAGAGAGCACAGGATCAGCGAATACAGGATTAGAGAATACAGGGTTAGAGAGTACAGGAGGAGAGAGCACCGGAGGAGAGAGCACAGGATCAGAGAATACAGGATCAGAGAATACAAGGTTAGAGAGCACAGGAGGAGAGAGCACAGGAGGAGAGAGCACAGGAGGAGAGAGCACAGGAGGAGAGAGCACAGGAGGAGAGAGCACAGGATTAGAGAGCACAGGGGGAGAGAGCACAGGAGGAGAGAGCACAGGATTAGAGAGCACAGGATTAGAGAGCACAGGATTAGAGAGCACAGGAGGAGAGAGCACAGGAGGAGAGAGCACAGGAGGAGAGAGCACAGGATTAGAGAGCACAGGAGGAGAGAGCACAGGATTAGAGAGCACAGGAGGAGAGAGCACAGGAGGAGAGAGCACAGGATTAGAGAGCACAGGAGGAGAAAGCACAGGAGGAGAGAGCACAGGATTAGAGAGCACAGGAGGTGAGAGCACAGGAGGAGAGAGTTTAGGAGGAGAGAGCACAGGATTAGAGAGCACAGGAGGAGAGAGCACAGGATTAGAGAGCACCGGAGGAGAGAGCACAGGAAGAGAGAGCACAGGAGGAGAGAGCACAGGGGGACATAGCTGCCAGTCTGGGCCTGCGACAGGTGGTGTGAGAACCAACATGAGGGAAAAACCTACTTGATCTCGTCCTCACCAATCTACCTGTCGCAGATGCATCTGTCCATGGCAGTATTGGTAGCAGTGACCACCGCACAATCATTGTGGAGACGAAGTCCCGTCTTCACACTGAGGACACCCTCCATTGTGTTGTGTGGCACTATCACCGTGCTAAATGGGATAGATTCAGAACAGATCTAGCAGCTCAAAACTGGGCATCCATGAGATGCTGTGGCCATCAGCAGCAGCAGAATTGTATTCCACCACAATCTGTAACCTCATGGCCCGGCATATCCTTCACTCTACCATTACCATCAAATCAGGGGACCAACCCTGGTTCAATAAGGAGTGTAGAAGAGCATGCAAGGAGCAGCACCAGGCGTACCTAAAAATGAGGTGCCAACCTGGGGAAGCTGCAACACAGGACTACATGCATGCTAAAAAGTGGAAGCAGCATGCTATAGACAGGGTGAAGCGATCCCACAAACAACAGATCAGATCAAAACTCTGCAGTCCTGCCACATCCAGTCGTGAATGGTGGTGGACCATTAAACAACTAACGGGAGGAGGAGGCTCCATGGATATTCCCATCCTCAATGATGGTGGAGCCCAGCACGGGAGTGCAAAAGACAAGGCTGAAGTGTTCGCAACTATCTTCCGCCAGAAGTGCGAGTGGACGATTCACCTCGGCCTCCTCTTGAGGTCCCCACCACCACAGAAGCCAGTCTTCAGCCAATTCGATTCACTCCACGTGATATCAAGAAACGGCTGAGCGCACTGGATACAGCAAAGGCTATGTGTCCCGACAACATCCCGGCTGTCGTGCTGAAGACTTGTGCTCCAGAACTAGTCGCGCCTCTAGCCAAGCTGTTCCAGTACAGCTACAACACTGGCATCTATCCGACAATGTGGAAAACTGCCCAGGTATGTCCTGTCCATAAAAAGCAGGACAAATCCAACCTGGCCAATTACTGCCCCATCAGTCTACTCTCAATCATCAGCAAAGTGATGGAAGGTGTCATCGACAGTGCTATCAAGTGGCACTTACTCACCAATAACCTGCTCATTGATGCCCAGTTTGGGTTCCGCCAAGACCACTCGACTCCCGACCTCATTACAGCATTGGTCCAAACATGGACAAAGGAGCTGAATTCCAGAGGTGAGGTGAGAGTGACTACCCTTGACATCAAGGAAGCATTTGACCGAGTGTGGAATCAAGTAAAACTGAAGTCAATGGGAATCGGGGGGAAAACGCTCCACTGGCTGGAGTCATACCTAGCACAAAGGAAGATGGTTGTGGTGGTTGAAGGTCAATCATCACAGCCCCAGGACATCGCTGCAGGGGTTCCTCAGGGCTGTGTCCTAGGCCCAACCATCTTCAGCTGCTTCATCAATGACCTTCCCTCCAACATAAGTTCAGAAATGGGAATGTTCGCTCATGACTGCACAGTGTTCAGTGCCATTCACAACTCCTCAGTTAATGAAGCAGTCCATGCCCGCATGCAACAAGAACTGGACAACGTTCAGGCTTGGGCTGATAAGTGGCAGGTAACATTTGCGCCACAGAAGTGCCAGGCAATGATTATCTCCAACAAGTGAGAGTCTAACCACCTCCCCTTGACATTCAACGGTATTACCATCACTGAATCCCCCACCATCAACATCCTGGGGGGGTCACCATTGACCAGAATCTTAACTGGACCAGCCACATAAATACTGTGGCAACAAGAGCAGGTCAGAGGCTAGGTATTCTGTGGCGAGTGTCTCACCTCCTGACTCCCCAAAGCCTTTCCACCATCTACAAGGCACAAGTGATGGAATACTCTCCACTTGCCTGGATGAGTGCAGCTCCAACAACACTCAAGAAGCTCAACACCATCCAGGACAAAGCAGCCCACTTGATTGGCACCCAATCCACCACCTTAAGCATTCATTCCCTCCACCACCCGCGTACCGTGGCTGCAGTGTGTACCATCTACAAGATGCACTGCAGCAACTTGCCAAGGTTTCTTCAGCAGCACCTCCCAAACCCGCGACCTCTTCCACCTAGAAGGACAAGGGCAGCAGGCGAATGGGAACACCACCACCTCCAAGTTCCCCTCGAAGTCACACACCATCCTGACTTAGAAATATATCGCCGATCCTTCATCGTCGCTGGGTCAAAATCCTGGAACTCCCTACCTAACAGCACTGTGGAAGTACCATCACCACACAGACTGCAGCAGTTCAAGAAGGTGGCTCACCACCACCTTCTCGAGGGCAATTAGGGATGGGCAATAAACGCTGGCCTTGCCAGTGACGCCCACATCCCATAAATGAATAAACAAAAGGAGCGAGCACAGGAGGAGAGAGCACAGGAAGAGCGAGCACAGGGAGAAAGGGATAGACCGAGTAATTACAGCCTAACCTCGGTGGTGGGAATATTATTGGAAAAAATTGTGAGGGACAGGATAAATCTTCATTTAGAAAGACATAGATTAATCAGGGACAGTCAGCATCGATTTGTTATGGGAAGGTCGTGTCTGACTAACTTGATTGAATTTTTTGAGAGGTAACAAGGAGGGTCAATGAGGATAGTGCGATTGATGTAGTCTATATGGATTTTAGCAAGGCTTTTGATAAGGTCCCGCATGGCAGACTGGTCACGAAAGTAAAAGCCCGTCGGATCCAAGGCAAAGTAATAAGTTGGATCCAAAATTGGCTCAGAGGCAGGAAACAAAGGGTAATGGTCCAAGGGTGTTTTTGTGACTGGAAGGCTGTTTCCAGTGGGGTTCCGCAGGGCTCAGTACTGGGTCCTTTGCTTTTTGTGGTATATATCAATGATTTGGACTTGAATGTAGGAAGTATGATTAAGAAGTTTGCAGATGATACAAAAATTGGCCGTGTGGTTGATAATGAAGAAGAAAGCTGCAGACTGCAGGAAGATATCAATGGACTGGGCAGGTGGGCAGAAGAGTGGCAAATGGAATTCAATCTGGAGAAGTGTGAGGTAATGCATTTGGGGAGGGCTAACAAGGCAAGGGAATACACTATAAATGGTAGGACACTGAGAAGTGCAGAAGATCAGAGGGACCTTGAAGTGCATGTCCACAGATCCCTGAAGGTAGCAGGACAGGTAGATAAGGTGGTTAAGAAGGCACACGGGATACTTGCCTTTATTAGCCGAGGCATAGAATATAAGAGCAGGGGGGTTATGCTTGAACTGTATAAGTCACTAGTTAGGCCACAGCTAGAATACTGCGTGCAGTTCTGGTCACCTCATTACAGGAAGGATGTGATTGCACTAGAGAGGGTGCAGAGGAGATTTACGAGGATGTTGCCTGGGCTCAGGAATTTTAGCTATGAGGAAAGATTGGATAAGCTAGGGTTGTTTTCTTTGGAACAGAGGAGGCTGAGGGGAGACCTAATTCAGGTGTATAAAATTATGAGGGGCCTAGATAGAGTGGATAGGAAGGACCTATGTCCCTTAGCAGAAGGTTCAATAACCAGGCGGCATAGATTTAAAGTAATTGGTCAGACGTTTCGAGGGGATTTGAGGAGAAGTCTTTCCCCCAGAGGGTGGTGGGGGTCTGGAACTCACTGCCTGAAAGGGTGGTAGAGGCAGAGACCCTCATCACATTTAAAAAGTACTTGGATATGCACTTGAAGTGCCATAACCTACAAGGCTACGGACCAAGTGCTGGAAAGTGGGATTAAGGTGGATAGCTCTTTGTCGGCCGGTGCGGACAAGATGGGCTGAATGGCCTCCTTCTGTGCCGTAAATTTCTATGATTCTATGATTCTTTGGAGAAGAGGAGCACAGGAGGAGAGAGCACAGGATTAGAGAGTACAGGAGGAGAGTGGACAGGAGGAGAGTGGACAGGAGGAGAGTGGACAGGAGGAGAGTGGACAGGAGGAGAGTGGACAGGAGGAGAGTGGACAGGAGGAGAGAGTACAGGAGGAGAGAGCACAGGATTAGAGAGTACAGGAGGAGAGTGGACAGGAGGAGAGAGTACAGGAGGAGAGAGCACAGGATTAGAGAGTACAGGAGGAGAGTGGACAGGAGGAGAGTGGACAGGAGGAGAGAGTACAGGAGGAGAGCACAACAGAGAGAATCCAAGTAGCCTCAAGGAAGAGAGGTCACAGGGAGAGACTGAGTGAAAGAGATCAATTAGACTTCATGTATAATAGGGTGAGATTCAGCATGAGGGAGAGAGAGAGCAAAGCAGACACAGGAAAGACAGAGAGTGAGTATGCATGAGAGAAGTGCATGTGGGATTGAAAGACGAAGCATGCTTGATAGAATGAGCCAGAGCACATCTTAAAGATGGCAGACGCGATATCTTGCGTGTTTGAGGGAGTGGACAAGAGAGAGTGGTAGGGCAAGAAATGCAGAAGAGGACAGGAAGACAAGAAGAAATAGAGTGGTAAACAAGCAGAGATTGTTATAGCAATAAGGAGACAATCGTTTTTATTTTTGTCCGTGAGCAACATCAGCTATGGTGTTCAAAGCATTCTACACTCTCTGTTCAATGAGGAAGTATGGTATTTAGTGAGAAAATTGAGAGGTCGCACAACACCAGGTTATAGTCCAACAGTTTTATTTGAAATCACAAGCTTTCGGAGCTATCGATCGCCCCTTCCTCAGGTGAAGAGGAAGGGGCGATCGATAGCTCCGAAAGCTTATGATTTCAAATAAAACTGTTGGACTATAACCTGGTGTTGTGCGACCTCTCAATTTTGTCCACCCCAGTCCAACACCGGCATCTCCGCATTTAGTGAGAACCCTAACTTTGAGTATGTCAGCTGTGGCTCAGTGGGTAGCACTCTCACCTTCAAGGCAGAAGGTTGTGGGTTCTTAGTCCCACCCCAGGGACTTCAGCACATAATCTAGGCTGACGCTTCAGTGCAGTACAGAGGGAGTGCTGCACTGTTGGAGGTGACAACTTTCAGGTGAAACATTAAACTGAGGTCCTGGCTGCTCTCTCAGGTGGACATAAAATATCCCACAGTACTATTTGAAGAAGAGCATGGGTTATCTCCCGACCAATATTTTCCCTCAAACAACATCACTGAAACAGATTATCTGGTCATTATCACATTGCTGTTTGTGGGAGCTTGCTGTGCGCAAATAGGCTGTCGTGTTTTCCTACATTACAACAGTGACTACACTTCAAAAGTACGTCATTGGTTGTAAAGCGCTTCGGGGCGTCCTGAGGTCGTGGAAGGTGCTATAGAAAAGCAAAGTTCTTTCTGTCTTTGGGTAAAATGTCTAAAACCAAAAGGATGTTGTGCCCTCATGGTGTGTGGGTGAGGAGGGGTTTGACAGGCACAGTCTGAGGAACAGCTGTCACCACTTTAGTTGTCAGGCAATGTCCACACTGCAACAACAACTTGCATTTATATAGCGTCTTTTCAACATAGGAAAGAATGCCCCAAGGAGCCATATCTGGTGCAGTACAAATTCTCCCATGAAACATTTCTAGCTTTTTACCAGAGTTTTACTAACCTCTAAAATGCGAACGCTGCATTTGTAAAAGCCGCAAGAATGGATGGTCTAATTCAGCAAATTTTCTACCCACTGTGTATTGTTTTGTTGATTGATTCACTACACGACGCATTGCAACAACACGAGATGATTTATTCACTTCTTAGTCAATTAGTGATTAAAATTAGTCAACAAGGAAATAGCTCTTCATGTTCATTTGGTGACTAATTTGCATGATTTGTCAACATCAAGCAGATTTTGCTTGTGCAAGACTATAAACATCAGGTGTTGTGGCTCCGTGCAGCAGATGTAGGGAAATTCCAACGCAAGATCAACGGTTCAACAGCTGACTGAAAACTGGTCGACGACAACAACAACAACAACTTGCATTTATATAGTGCCTTTAATGCAGTAAAACAAAATTTGACACCGAGCTATAAAAGGAGGCATTAGGATATGCTTGGCCAAACAAGCTGGTTTTAAGGACCGTCTAAAAGGAAGGAAGAGAGCTTGAGAGGCAGAGAGATTTAGGGAGAGAATTCCAGAGCTTAGGGCCTTGGCAGCTGAAAACATGGCTGCCAATGGGGGAGCGATTAGATTCAGGGATGCGCATGAGGCCAGCATTGGAGGAGTGCAGAGATCTTGGAAGGTGGTAGGGCTGGAGGAGGTTGAAGAGATAGGAAGGGGTGAGGCCATGGAGGGATTTGAAAACAAGGATGAGAATTTTAAAATCGAGGCATTGCCGGACTGGGAGTCAATGTAGGTCAGCGAGCCCAAGGGGTGATGGGTGAACGGGACTCGGTGCGAGCACAGGGGTGATGGGTGAATAGGACTTGGTATGAGTTAGGACATGGGCAGCAGAGTTTTGGATGTAGGGTAAAAGATGGAAGGCCAGCCAGAAGAGAGCATTGGAATAGTCAAATCTACATAAGAACATAAGAACATAAGAATTAGGAGCAGGATTAGGCCATACAGCCCTTCGAGCCTGCTCCGCCATTCAATAAGATCATGGCTGATCTTTGACCTCAACTCCACTTTCCCGCCCAATTCTCATGGAGGTAACAAAGACAGATGAGCTGAGGCAGGGGCGGAATCGGGCGATGTTACGGAGGGGGAAGTAGGCGGTCTTAGTGAAGGTGCAGATACTGTATGTGGTCAAAAGTTCTTCTCAGGGTCAAATACGACAACAAGGTTCCAAATGGTCTGGTTCAGCTTCAGACAGTTGCCAGGGAGAGGGATATGGCTTAGGTCTTCCCAATATTTAGTTGGAGGAACTTTCTGCTTAACCAATACTGGATGTCGGACAGGCAGTCTGACAACTTAGAGACCGTGGAGAGGTCGAGAGAGGTGGTGGTGAGGTAGAGCTGGGTGTCGTCAGCATACATATAGAACCTGATGTGTTTTCGGATAATGTCGCTGAGGGGCAGCATGTAGATAAGAAATAGGAGGGGGGCCAAGCAGAGATCTTTGGGGGACACCAGAGGTAATGGTGCGAGAACGGGAAGAGAAGCCATTGCAGGTGATTCTCTGGCAACGACTGGATAGATAAGAATGGAACCAGGCGAGGTTACGAAGCATCTGTTACACGGTACCAGGCTTCCCTCCCCTTTTGCTATTCTGTTGTAACCATTCACACATTCTCTGGGCCTCAGATACATCTCTTGTCACTCTAATTTCTCGACTTATTGCCTCCTTTTGCCTTACCCCATCATCACTTCTGCCATTTAATCATCTCCTGTCCGCCACCTAATAACGGACCATTCTTTCTTTTCTCCCCAGTCCCTTTTTCCATGGGCCTGTTCCTCCTTATAAAGCGTTCATCTGTAACATCTCCCAGTCCTGATGAAAGGTCATTGACCTGAAACATTAGCCCTACCTTCCTCACTCTCCACGCATGCTGCCTGACCTGCTGGGTGTTTCCAACATTTTCTGTTTTTATCTCAGATAATCCAGCATCTGCAGCATTTTTTTTTATCTCTCATCTGACGGGTTTCTTTTCAAATAGGATAAAATAAGTGAAGTGTTAGCCATGGCTCAGTGGTAGTACTCTCCACTATGAGTTCAAAGGTTGTCCCACTCCAGAGATGTGAGCACAATATCTATGCTGGCACTCCAATACAATACTGAGGGAGTGCTGCACTGTCTTGCGAATGAGATGTTAAACTGAGGCCCCGTCTGCCTTCTCAGATGTATGTAAAAGATCCCACGGCACTATTTCGAAGAGCAGGGGAGTTCTTTCCAATTGACGAGGCCTTGGACAACGTGGACCACTTTCCATACCTCGGGAGCCTACTGTCAACAAGGGCAGACGTCAATGATGAAGTCCAACACTGCCTTCAGTGTGCCAATGCAGCCTTCGGTTGCCTGAGGAAGAGAGTGTTTGAAGACCAGGACCTCAAACTCAGCACCAAGCTCATGGTTTACAGAGCAGCAGTGATACCCGCCCTCCTGTATGTTTCAGAGACATGGACCATGTACAGCAGGCACCTCAAAGCACTGGAGAGGTATCACCAACGCTGCCTCCGCAAGATCCTGCAAATCCATTGTCAGGATAGGCGCACCAACGTCAGTGTTCTCGCTCAGGCCAACATCCCCAGCATCGACGCTTTGACCACGCTCGGTCAGCTCCGATGGATGGGCCACATCGTCCGCATGCCCGATACGAGAGTCCCAATACAAACGCTCTACTCGGAGCTCCGACACAGCAAGAGAGCCCCAGGTGGGCAGAGGAAACGCTTCAAGGACACCCTCAAAGCCTCCTTGAAAAAGTGCAACATCCCCACCGACACCTGGGAATCCGTGGCCCAAGACCGCACAAAGTGGAGGAGAAGCATCCGAGAAGGCGTCAAACACCTCGAGTCTCTTCGCCGGGAGCAAGCGGAAGCCAAGCGCAAACAGCGGAAGGAGCACACGTCAACCCAAGCACCCCACCCACCCGCCCCTTCAACCACCGTCTGCCCCACCTGTGACAGAGACTGTAGGTCTCACATTGGACTCATCAGTCACCTGAGAACTCATTTTTAGTGTGGAAGCAAGTCATCCTCGGTTCCGAGGGACTGTCTAAGAAGAAGAAGAAGAAGTGGAGAGGTCGAGAGAGGTGGAGGTGAGGTAGAGCTGGGTGTCGTCAGCATACATGTGGAACCTGACGTGTTTTTGGATAATGTCGCTGAGGGGCAGCATGTAGATAAGAAATAGGAGGGGGGCCAAGCAGTGATCTTTGGGGGACACCAGAGGTAATGGTGCGAGAACGGGAAGAGAAGCCATTGCAGGTGATTCTCTGGCAACGACTGGATAGATAAGAATGGAACCAGGCGAGGTTACGAAGCATCTGTTACATGGTACCAGGCTTCCCTCCCCTTCTGCTATTCTGTTGTAACCATTCACACATTCTCTGGGCCTCAGATACATCTCTTGTCACTCTAATTTCTCGACTTATTGCCTCCTTTTGCCTTACCCCATCATCACTTCTGCCATTTAATCATCTCCTGTCTGCCACCTAATCACGGACCATTCTTTCTTTTCTCCCCAGTCCCTTTTTCCATGGGCCTGTTCCTCCTTATAAAGCGTTCATCTGTAACATCTCCCAGTCCTCATGAAAGGTCATTGACCTGAAACATTAGCCCTACCTGCTTCACTCTCCACGCATGCTGCCTGACCTGCTGGGTGTTTCCAACATTTTTTGTTTTTATCTCAGATAATCCAGCATCTGCAGCATTTTTTTTATCTCTCATCTGACGGGTTTCTTTTCAAATAGGATAAAATAAGTGAGGTGTTAGCCATGGCTCAGTGGTAGTACTCTCCACTATGAGTTCAAAGGTTGTCCCACTCCAGAGATGTGAGCACAATATCTATTCTGGCACTCCAATACAATACTGAGGGAGCGCTGCACTGTCTTGCGAATGAGACGTTAAACTGAGGCCCCGTCTGCCTTCTCAGATGTATGTAAACGATCCCATGGCACTATTTCAAAGAGCAGGGGAGTTCTTTCCAATGCCCTGCCCAATATTTATCCCTCAATCAACATCACTAAGACGGATTATTTGTTCATTATCTCATTGTTGCTTATGGGAGCTTGCTGTGTGCAAATTGGCTGTTGCATTTCCTACATTACAACAGTGACTAAACTTCAAAAGCACTTCATTGTAAAGCACTTTGGGACATCCTGAGGTCATAACATAAGAACATAAGAAGTAGGAGCAGGAGTCGGCCATACGATCCTTCGGGCCTGCTCCGCCATTCAATAGGATCATGGCTGATCCGAACCTAGACTCACGTCCACTTCCCTGCCCGCTCCCCATAACCCTTAATTCCCTTATCAGCTAGGAAACAGTCTATCTCCGTTTTAAATTTATTTAATGTCGCAGCTTCCACAGCTCTCTGAGGTAGCAAATTCCATAGATTTACTACCCTCTGAGTGAAGAAGTTTCTCCTCATCTCAGTTTTGAAACGGCAGCCCCTTATTCTAAGATTATACCCCTAGTTCTAGTCTCAGCCATCAGTGGAAACATCCTCCCCACATCCACCCGATCAAGCCCTCTCACAATCTTATATGTTTCGATAAGATCGCCTCTCATTCTTCTGTATTCCAATGAGTAGAGGCCCAACCTACTCAACCTTTCCTCATAAGTCAACCCCCTCATCTCCGGAAACAACCGAGTGAACCTTCTCTGAACTGCCTGTAGAGCAAGTATATCTTTTCTTAAATATGGAAACCAAAACTGTACGCAGTACTCCAGGTGTGGCCTCACCAGTACCCTGTATAGCTGAAGCAAGACTTCCCTGCTTTTATACTCCATCCCCCTTGCAATAAAAGTCAAGATTCCATTGGCCTTCCTGATCACCTGCTGTACCTGCATACTAACCTTCTGTGTTTCATGCACCAGGACCCCCAGATCCCTTTGTACTGTAGCACTTTGCAGTTTCTTTCCATTTAGATAATAACTTGCTCTTTGATTTTTTCTGCCAAAGTGCATAACCTTACACTTTCCAACATTATATTCCATCTGCCAAATTTCTGCCCACTCACTTAGCCTGTCTATGTCCTTTTGCAGGTTTTTTATGTCCTCCTCACTCATTGCTTTCCCTCCTGAAAAGTCATGAAAGGTGCTATAGAAATGCAAGTTTTTTTTAAAATAAAAAGATGGAATACAGTAATAAAAGTAACGAAATGCACTTAGTAGGATAGGCTGACGTGGAGGAAATCTAAAATTACGCTGAATTACAAGTAGAAAATAAATTGTTTTCCAATTCTATTAAGCAGTCATTTTATGCTAATTATGATTTAATCATCTTAAATAAATTGAATGGAAATGCACATTAGAGTCAAACCCATGCTTCACAAGTATTCCAATACCACTTAAGTATTAAAACCACAGCGTTATAATGCAAGGGCAGCATGTCCCAGAACAAATGATGTAAAAAAAAAGCTGTCCATCCATAATACATGAGGCATTTTCAGTCTTTAGATTGAAACAAACAAAATTTCGCCAGACACCGATGAAGTGTTCTCAATTTAAATAATCCTATTTATATCGACTTACAAAGGCAACATTTAAATATCGAAAGTCAACACTGTACACCACCACTTTTATAGTTCTCTCGCTTTTTTTTTTCGTCCTTGCTCACGAAAAGGGAAGGATGATGTAAAAATGTTGCGATATGCCATCAGGGTCAAGGTCAGAACACTTCACAAACCAAACTTTCTGCATTATAGACTGCTGGAGACAAAAGACCTGTTCAGAGAACCTTTATAATAAATTGATATTTTGGAGTGGGGTGTGATAGGTAGGACTCCAAGGGCTGAGCTGTGTGTGGGCTAATTAGCCATATATTTCGCACACAGAATAAAACTCACTCCAGCTGCATTTGAGCATCAAAAAGCAGCATTTTATATTACCCTGCACGACGGCCCTACAAATTCAATATAAAATTCTGTCTCCGTATCTGTCAGCAGACCAGGTGATCAGTTCAATGTGCCGATGAGGGGGAGAGGAGGCGAAGGATGGTTGGATGAGAAATCGCACCATTTCTTCTTGCTTCCCTTGAGGGGAAATGACACAATTGCAGATATCGCTGTGCTTTCCATGTTTTTTTTTGAAGCAGAAAGATACTGTCTGGCATTTTATACTGCACATTTCATCTTCCTGCTGTTTGCCTTGCAGGTTCAATTCTTATTTAGAGTTTAGATTTTCCAACCAAGAGCGAGAAGCAAAAGCACGTCCCCCTTGGCGCTGACAATGCAGATGAGGGTCAGAGAAGTTCTTGGATTCTAAGAGGGAATAAACATGACAGTGATGAGATCTGGCTGGGAATCCACGAAGCGGAAATGCTTCAATGCTTTCTGGAATTGGTTCTCAGCAGTAAGAAGAAGCAACGTTACTCCTGTCTCGTTAAAGCCCCCCCCCCCTCCCCCATCCTCAAACCCTCCCCCTCCCCAAAAAGTTAAATTGTCCAAGTAAAAGCATCTTGGGTTTCCTGCATTATCTGTTCTGGATGTTGCTTTATCCATTTCCCTATTGCTGTCTCTCAGTATAACAAGCCACTATTATTCTGTCTGACTCACTGTCCTCCTCAACACTCTTAAAAAGGTCTAAAGATAGCAGAATGGCTGTCTCTGTCTCTGATGACAATCAATTTGATGCGAACCAGCTACCAGCCAGATTTAACCAGTGACCAGCCAGGTTTAACCAGTGACCAGCCAGGTTTAACCAGTTACCAGCCAGGTTTAACCAGTGACCAGCCAGGTTTAACCAGTTACCAGCCAGGTTTAACCAGTGACCAGCCAGGTTTAACCAGTTACCAGCCAGGTTTAACCAGTGACCAGCCAGGTTTAACCAGTTACCAGCCAGGTTTAACCAGTTACCAGACAGATTTGACAAGTTACCAGCCAGCTTTGTCAATAGACAGAAATTGCGTTACTCCACTATCTCTGCTGCTCCATGTCCTGTCACCTACCAGTGCAACTCAGCTGAGACACTGCAGGCTACAAACTATCGTCTCCTTACTGTCCACGAAAAGTATTCCCAGATCATTTCACCTGTCGATACCACCACAGCCTCTGGGTTTATACTGGCCCAATTGACAGCTCCTTCTGTGCTCGTAGCTCAAGGGACAGCCCAAGCCAAACTTTGCAATATAAGGCCCACCCTCTCATTTGGATAGGCTAAAGGCAGAGGCAAAGTCTGTCTGAAGAGCTTGGCCTTCTGCAGGTTTGGCTGGGGATTGCGGTGGGAGCAGTGGGAGCAGCTCTTAAAGGGCCGCAGCTCACTATATAAGGGGAAGTTGTGCTGGTGACTGAACTGTTACCTAACTGTCCACAAAGGCAGAGCAGTGACAGGTCGGGAACATTGCTTCCTTTGATGCTGAAGAGTGGAGGTCCTGCTGGAAGGTGCTTAGATGAGGGGTTGTCAGTTCCAGAGCCAGAGCTAGTGGTTGGTTGGGGTAGAGGGGGGCATGATTCCCCAAATCATTTTGACGCGGCCAAAGCGGCTTTGGACAATCGTTCCCAGGATCCGCTGTCACCCATCTTATGGGTCTGGCTTAGTATCAATTCAAGTTGTGCCAAGCTATGGGCAGTCTGTAGTGAGCTCGTAAGATCACCAAACAATGCCAATTAGGTTTAAACTGGCCAAAATCATTTAATGCAGGGCTCTGAATTCAAATTCACTCCAGACTAGTGGAAGAATGCTCTCCTACCTTCCAGATTTCAGGGTCAGGCACCTAATGGGAGCAAGATGCCCAGCACATGAGTACAAGAGACAAGGCTGATGTGTTTACAAGCATCTTTAGCCAAAAGTGTCAAGTGGACAATCTTACTCAGCCTCCTCCCAGGGTCCCCACCAAAATAAATGGCAATGTCCAGACAATTCAGTTCATTCCACGTAATAGTAAGAAGCCACCGAGTGCAGAAAAGACTACATAGAATAACTTGCATTTATATAGCGCTTTTCACAACCTCAGGATGTCCCAAAGCACTTTACAGCCAATTTGTGCACAGCAAGGTCCCACAAACAGCAACGTGATAATGGCCAGATAATCTGTTTTTAGTGATGGTGGTTGAGGGATAAATTTTGCCCAGGACACTGGGGTGAACTCCCCTGCTCTTCTTCGAATAGTGGCGTGGGAACCTTTACATCCAACTGAAAGGGCAGATGGGGCCTCATAGAATCATAGAAAGTTACACCACGGAAGGAGGCCATTTCGGCCCATTGTGTCCGCGCCGGCCAACAAAGAGCTATCCAGCCTAATCCCACTTCCCAGCTCTTGGTCCGTAGCCCTGCAGGCTACAGCATCCCAAGTGCACATCCAAGTACTTTTTAAATGTGGTTAGGGTTTCTGCCTCTACCACCCTTTCAGGCAGTGAGTTCCAGACCCCCACAACCCTCTGGGTGAAGAAATTTCCCCTCTAAGCCTTCCACCAATTACTTTAAATCTGTGCCCCCTGGTTTTTGACCCCTCTGCTAAGGGAAATAGGTCCTTTCTACCCACTTTATCTAAGTCCCTCATAATTTTATACACCTCAATAAGGTCTCCCCTCAGCCTCCTCTGTTCCAAGGAAAACAGACCCAGCCTATCCAGTCTTTCCTCATAGCTAAGTTTCTCTACTCCCGGCAACATCCTTGTAAATCTCCTTTGTACCCTCTCTAGTGCAATCACATCTTTCCTGTAATGTGGTGACCAGAGCTGCACGCAGTACTCTAGCTGAGGCCAAACTAGTGTTTTATACAGTTGAAGCATAACCCCCCTGCTCTTGTATTCTATGCCACGGCTAATAAAGGCAAGCATTCCGAATGCCTTCTTAACCACCTTATCTACCTGCCCTGCTACCTTCAGGGATCTGTGGACATGCTCTCCAAGGTACCTTTGTTCCTCTACACTACTCAGTGTCCTACCATTTAATGTGTATTCCCTTATCTTGTTAGCCCTCCCCAAATGCATTACCTCACACTTCTCCAGATTGAATTCCATTTGCCACTGTTCTGCCCACCTGACCAATTTATTGATATCTTCCTGCAGTCTACAGCTTCCTTCTTCAGTATCAACCACACAGTCAATTTTAGTATCATCTGCAAACTTCTTAATCATACCCCCTATATTCAAGTCTAGATCATTGATATATGCCACAAAAAGCAAGGGACCTAGTACTGAGCCCTGCGGGATCCCACTGGAAACAGCCTTCCAGTCACAAAAACACCCATCAACCATTACCCTCTGCTTCCTATCTCCGAGCCAGTTTTGAATCCAACTTGACACTTTGCCCTGGATCCCATGGGATTTTAACTTTGTGACCAGTCTGTCATGTGGAACCATATCAAAAGCCTTGCTAAAGTCCATATACACTACATCAAATGCACTACTCTCATCTACCCTCCTTGTTACCCCCTCAAAAAATTCAATCAAGTTTGTCAGACATGACCTTCCCTTAACAAATCCGTGTTGACTATCCTTGATTAATCCGTGTCTTTCTAAATGAAGATTTATCCTGTCCTTCAGAATTCTTTCCAATAATTTTCCCACCACCGAGGTTATGCTGACTGGCCTGTAATTACTCGGTCTATCCTTTTCTCCCTTTTTAAACAAGGGTACCACATTAGCAGTCCTCCAGTCCTCCGGCACCACGCCTGAAGCCAGAGAGGATTGGAAAATGATGGTCAGGGCCTCTGCTATTTCCTCTTTTGCTTTGCTTAACAGCCTGGGATACATTTCATCTGGGCCTGGGGATTTTTCCAATTTTAAAGCTGCTAAACCCCTTAATACTTCCTCTCTATGTTTATTTCATCTAATATTTCACACTCCTCCTCCCTGATAGCAATGTCTGTTTCACCCCTCTCCTTTGTGAAAACAGACGCAAAGTATTCATTAAGAACCCTACCGACGTCTTCCGCCTCCACACACAGATTACCCTCATGATCTCTAATAGGCCCTACCCTTTCTTTAGTTATCCTCTTACTCTTAATATATTTATAAAACATCTTTGGGTTTTCCTTGATTTTACTTGCCAAGAATTTTTCATGCTCTCTCTTTGCTTTCCTAATATCCTTTTTAATTGCACCCCTGCACTTTCTGTACTCCTCTAAAGATTCTGGAGTATTTAGCCCTCGGTATCTGTCATACGCCTCCCTTTTTTTCTTTATCCTACCCTGTATGTCCCTAGACATCCAGGGGGCTCTAGATTTGTTAGTCCCACCTTTTTTCTTTAAGGGCACATATTTGGTCTGAACCCTCCGGATCTCCTCCTTGAATGCCTCCCACTGCTCTGACACTGATTTACCTTCAAGTAGCTCTTTCCAGTCCACTATGGCTAAATCCCCTCTGAGCTTAGCAAAGTTTGCTTTTCCCCTCGGTTTAACGTCTCATCTGAAAGACGGTACCTCCGACAGTGCAGCGCTCCCTCTGCACTGCACTCGAGTGCCAGCCTAGATTTTGTGCTCAAGTCTCTGGTGTGAGGCTTGAACCCACAACATCCTGCCTCAGAGGTGAGAGTGCTACCCACCTATTCACAGCTGACACGGCCCTGACAACATGCTGACGATGGTGCTGAAGGTCTGTGCACTGGAGTGAGCCAGCTTCCTTGCCTAGTACAGATATGACACTAGCATCTAACAGACAATGCAGAAAATAGCCCAGTTATGTCCTAGCCACAAAAAAGGGGACAAAGTATAACCCGGTCAATTAGCACCTGATCATCCTCCGTCAAATCATCAGTAAAGTTATGGAAGGAGTCACCGACTGTGACATCAAGTAGCTCTTGCTCACCAATAACCTGCTCGCTGATGCTCAGTTTGGGCTCCTGCCAAAGTCATAGTGAAAGAGGAGGTAGTTGAGATACTGGATGGGATAAAAATTGATAAAGAGGATGTACTAGAAAGGCTGGCTGTACTTAAAGTAGATACGTCACCAGGACTGGATGGGTTGCATCCTAGGATGCTGAGGGAAGTAAAAATGGAAATTGCGGAGGTACCGGCCATAATCTTCCAATCCTCCATAGATACGGGGGTGGTGCCAGAGGACTGGAGAATTGCAAATGTTACACCCTTGTTCAAAAAAGGGTGTAAGGATAAACCCAGCAACTACAGGCTAGTCAGTTTAACCTCGGTAGTGGGGAAGCTTTTAGAAACGATAATCCAGGACAAAATTAACAGTCACTTGGACAAGTGTGAATTAATTAAGGAAAGCCAGCATGGATTTGTTAAAGGCAAATCGTGTTTAACTAATCTGATTTAATTTTTTGATTAGATAACAGTGAGGGTTGATGAGCGCAATGCAGTTGATATGGCGTACATGGACTTCCAAAAGGTGTTTGATAAAGTGCCACATAATAGGTTTGCCAGCAAAGTTGAAGCCCATGGAATAAAAGGGACCGTGGCAGCATGGATGCAAAATTGGCTAAGTGACAGGAAACAGAGAGTAGTGGTGAACGGTTGTTTATTGGACTGGAGGAAGGTACACAGTGTTGTTCCCCAGGGGTCAGTACTAGGACCACTGCTTTTCTTGATATATATTAATGACTTGGACTTGGGTGTACAGGGCACTATTTCAAAATTTGCAGATGACACAAAACTTGGAAACATAGTGAACAGTGAGGAGGATAGTGATAGACTTCAAGAGGACATAGACAGACTGGTGAAATGGGTGGACATGTGGCAGGTGAAATTTAACACAGAAAGTGCAATGTTATACATTTTGGTAGGAAGAATGAGGAGAGGCAATATAAACTAAAGGGTACAATTCTAAAGCGGGGTGCGTGAACAGAGAGACCTGGGGGTATATGTGCACAAATCATTGAAGGTGGCAGGGCAGATTGAGAAAGCGGTTAAAAAAGCATACGGGATCCTGGGCTTCATAAATAGAGGCATACGGCTGGATTTTCATTGACCCGTGGAGGCGGGTTTGGAGGCGTGTGGGGGGTTAAAATTGCGAAAACTGGCGGGTGGGCACAAGCCCGCCTCCATCCCGCCTCCACGCAATTTTCATTAAATCGTGTCTGCTGGTCCCGACTCCGTCCCGCCTCCAAGAGGCGGGATAGGCCGTTAAGGCCCTTAACAAGCACTAAATTGCCTCTATAATGCCATTTTGAAAGGCCTTTGTGATTTTAACCCTTTTTCCACGTGAAGCACGAATGTGAAACCTGGCGGTAGCACTTTTGGATTGCTGACTATCAGCTGCAGCTCAACCATGAAATAGGAGATTTGATCAGCCATCATTTGCAGTTGGCAGGACTTTGTTGTCTGAAGTCTGGGGGAACTTTTATATGGCATAACCACAGCTGTGGAAGTTTGGAGCCTGACACCCATCTCCAGTGTGACCTCCTGGGAAACCCCTCTCACCACCTTGACTGAGCGCTTCCTCAACTGAGGCATATACCAGAAGCATGAGAACCATTTATTTCCTTTCCTCCTGGACATCAGATTCGGACGAAGACCAGCCGTGGCAGCAGCAGAACCATGAACAACAGCACCACCAGCAGCTGCAGCATCAACAGGAGTGCCAAGCTGCTCCTCACCCACCTGAAGCTGCACAGGCCAGAAGGCGCCAGCGCGCGACCACATTGCTGCCCAAGATGCAAGGGAGTCACTTGACCAGATTTGCTTAGCCTACACAATCAAACACTTTTGCCTCGCACCTTCTTATCAGACCATCGACAATGGCCAGGAACCTATGGATTCCTATCACTCTGACCACCATACTGACAATTGCAAGTCATCCTAAGCCCTCAATGTGGAAGTCAATTTGCGAAATTACAGACGCCACAACTTCAGCAGTTTGCCAGCAGAATTTTTAATCACACCAAGCAAGTGCTGGCATTTCAAGATTAAACACAACATTACACCCAAGTGACTACCCTTGTGACTACTTGTGCATTATTTTTCTTTTACGTGTGCTCCTACGTGGTGCTTCCCCTGTGGCTTCAGCAGATGTGGAGGCCCCTTGCTCACTTTCTTGCTGCTCCTGCCTCGAACACTATTGGTGGGCGTCCTCTGGGGTTGCGAGCCTGTGAGGGCTCGGCAACAGTCTGCTGCTCCTGCGGCTGTGCAGGGGTTGAGACGCCGATCTCAGTTGGGTGAGGACTCTGGTGGGGCTCTGACCGAGGGCTTTGCAGTGGCTTGGTCGTGTGAGCACTTGGAGAGGAGCCCCTAATTCCTTTTTGTCTGCCACCAACATCCCTCTCATGGGTCAGCCCCACCTCAGCGCTTGCAAGTGGATTGAGAGCACCTTGCTGCACATCAGGGGGGCCATGGGGACCCGTATCTGCACTGGAAGTCCGACTCAGAAGGACTTCCATGAAGGTCTGGTTTCTGTGTGCAATGGATGACTATCGCTCCTCAAGAGATGCCAGTCTATTCTGAACAATGACCATGTTTTCGACACTCTGGCGACTTATCTCCTCCATAGCCGTAGCCATCCTCTCCTCTACTGTAGCCATCCTTTCCACGGCGGATGCCATCCTTTCCGTGGTGATGCGTTCATGCGCCAATGACTCCACAAAGGCTCTGCTCATGTTCGCTATGGACTCCTCCATTCGCTCCACACTCGCAGCGACCCTGGAGACAAAACCTGCCAGAGACTCCTGCATCTGTTCCTGGAGTTCCAGCACCGCTGATCTTATGGATGGACCCAGAGGCAGAGGGTCGACATGCAGCTGAGCCGAGCTAGGAGAGTTCTGCGCCCTCCGACTAGGACTCTCCACTGCTGTCCCTGTCTCCACTATCTGCTGATGCTCACTTGTGAGCTGTGATACACCAGGTGACAACACTACTCTATCTCGCGATGTTCCCTCCGAGGTGTGAGTGTCTGCGCTGGTGCTGGGTGCGCTGAATTCTGCTGACGCGGCGACCTCAGAGGTTGCAGCTTCCTCTGAGGAGTCATGAGGCTCATGCTCTTCCTCCTGGACGGTGGGGACGGGTGCTTGCGATGGTCCTGGAGGGGAGTAAATGAAAGAGTCAGAGATGTGAGTCCAAGGTTACATGCACATTGCATATTGCAGATGATCATAAGTCAGTCTGCTGGAGCATCAGAATCATTATCAGTGACTCATGCAATGTCAATGAGAGAGATGATAAACTATTCTGTCACCAGCTTGCTCTGATGCGCCCGTCTGTCCGTCCCCCACTTGCGCATCCTCCTCCACTCCCATGATCTCCAGGACCGCCTCCTCCCAGGGGGTGAGCTGGGCTACTGAGGGTGGCCCTCCTCCTGTCCTTGCTCTTTCCCTCTTATTGTGAGCTCTCTTTTCCTGCAATGAGGGAGACAAGTGGAGTTTGAGTGAGAATGAAGGAGTGAGTGTAGAGAATCTATATCATTGATGGTTAGAAGGAGACAAATTCGGAGTGAGGTGGCAAGACCATGGGCCCTCCCTGTGTGTTGTAAGTTGTTTTCATAGCATCACAGCGATAGGGAGTGTGAGAGCTGCATAGTCGAATAGTTAGGTGAATGTGACCATACAGAGAGAGGGAATGGGTAAGGGTGCAGGGATGTCAGTGTCAAGTGGGATGTGGAGGAAGAGGTTGTCAAAGCTGAGTGCTGGTGAGGAGAGGCAATGGGGATCAGAATGAGGGTGATGGGAAATTCATATTCACTTTTCCAGTGCGCAGCAGGTCATGAAACCTCTTCCTGCACTGAAGCCAGGTTCTGTGGGTTATGGACAACGAGTTGACCTCCTCTGCCACCTGGATCCACACAGCCTTGGTTTGATGGGAAGGCTTCTTCCTCCCTGAAGAAGGGAAGAGCACCTCCTTATTAGCTCTGGCTCCCTCAATTAAAGCTTGCAGGGCGACGTCATCAAATCGAGGTGCAGACCTAGGTCTCTGGCTGGCCATTCTTCCTGCAGGTGCCTCTAACATGCAAAGGCAGAAGCTTGGCAGTCTGCAGAGGAAGCAAGGCTTGTTGCAGACCTTAAATGCTGTAGCAATGATGATGTCATCGGAAGCGACTTTCAGACTAGAAAAACTCACTGGCCATGGGTTCTCACACGTTGGAACTCAATTGGCCAATTATGTTAAAATCGCATCAATCTCCCACATCGATTTAGATTCGGGTGGCTAACACGAAATGCAGATTACACGACCCCAGCCCGCCCCTGAATCAAAATCCAGCCCATAGAGTACAAAAGCAAGGAAATTATGATGAACCTTCATAAAACACTGGTTCGGCCTCAACTGGAGCATTGTGTCTAATTCTGGGCACTGCACTTTAGGAAGTGTAAGCGGTTTTGATCCTAGCCCAATTGCGAGACGGACGGTTCGAATCGCCCCCGCCTTACGAAAGTTCTATACCCGGGAATTATTATTCAGAGTGTAAATGAAATAAGTCACGGACAGGAATGCTTCGGTGAAAAATCGTGTTTATATTTATTTGGTCTAACATGCACTGGCTAAAACATGCACTACTAAACGAAATCACTGTCTCTGTGGAGAATAAAAATCCAGGTTACAAACAACATACATACTGTACCCAAATGGGGACTATGACAAGCAGTAATTCCCTTGTTGCTATGGTGGACTCTAATTCCACCCCTACCAACGAATTACCCAGTCGCATAAGCCCCTTCACTCGGCTGAACCAAACGAAGCTCCCACCCTCAGAATAGCCCAAAAACTTCACTTTTGAGAAATCTCTGAGCCTTTACAGCTCACCCAGCTCGCCTGGGATATTGGGTTACCGGCTTGGGACACTCGAGACCATGCTTACCCCCACACGCAGTCGGTTTCGATCGCTCCGCTTGGCGGCTCCTCTGGTACTTCTTGTTAGGTCGATCTTGTTGGAGCAAGAGCGAGAGAGAGAGAGAATGGTGGGAAAGGGTCTATCTTTATAGGAGTCTTGCTACCCCTATCTTTCCCGCCAATCTTTAAAATCCTTTTGTTTCTAAGCACTCCGGTGCTTAATCAGTGATGGGTCATCCTCAGACCCATGAGTATTCCGTGATTGGACTAATGGCCCTAAGTCTGGGACATCTCTCGGTCTTTGTGTTGGGAAAAACTGTCTCCTCTCCGGCTGGCTAGGCCAGTGGGTTCATTGTTCTGCTTTTCTTCTGAGATGGAGGTGAGAAGTGCTTTTGCATATTAGAGTGGCTTTCTAACAGGTTCAAGTTCAACGGGTCAATGGCCCCCTTCCCTTTTCCAGGACTGTCGGGCGAACCTATACATTCTGGATGACTGACAGTTCTTTTGTCACAGCCAACTGCCATGCGTTCTCTGGAGTTTTAACAAACCAGTTTTTCACATATCTGCACAGGGTGATCCCATCACAGGGAAAATACCCTCAGAAAAACCCCATAAAGTCCACAAAATATTCTCGACTGAGTCCATTCTTCAAACAGAGACTTTGCAATCTCTTCAGAAGGATGTGAAGACCTTAGGGAGGGTGCAGAAAAGATTTACAAGAATGGTTCCAGGGATCATGGACTTCAGTTATGTGGATAGACTGGAGAAGCTGGGGTTGTTCTCCTTAGAGCAGAGAAGGTTGAGAGGCGATTTGATAGAGGTGTTCAAAATCATGAGGGGTCTAGACCGAGTAGATAGAGAGAAACTGTTTCCATTAGCGGAAGGGTCGAGAACCAGCGGACACAGATTTAAGGTGATTGGCAGAAGAACCAAAGGCGACATGAGGAAAAACTATTTTACGCAGCGAGTGGTTAGGATCTGGAATGCACTGCCTGAAAGGGTGGTGGAGGCAGATTCAATCATGACTTTCAAAAGGGAATTGGATAAGTACCTGAAGGAAAACAATTTGCAGGGCTACGGGGAAAGGGCGGGGGAGTGGGACTAGCTGAAGTGCTCTTGCAGAGAGCCGGCATGGGCTCGATGGGCTGAATGGCCTCCTTCTGTGCTGTAACCATTCTGTGATTCTATCAATAACCTTCCCTCTGCCATAAGGTCAGGAGTGTAGCTGTTCATTGATGATTCTACAGTGCTCAGCTCTATTAATAGTTCCTCCCGTAATTCGACAGGGCTAGGATTACTTTCAGGCTTGGGCTGAAAAGTGACAGGTTACATCCATGCCACGTAAGTGTCAGGAATTGATTGCCTCCACAAAATAAAAGGCCCAACCACCTCCTCCCATTCTTCAACAGCACCACCATCGCTGAATCTTCCTCCATCAACATCCTGAGGGTCACCACTGACCAGAGGGTTAACTGCACTAACCATATCAACAACCTGGGTCCAAGTGCAGGACAAAGACTGGGTACTCCATGATTAGTGGTTTATCTGCTGAGCCCTCAAAGGCTCTCCACCATCTACAGAGCTCAAGGCAGGAGTGTGATGGAACATTGACCAGTGGCTACAACAACAGTCGAGAAGATGCAACATAATCTAGGACAAAGCAATTCACTTGATTGGTGCCCCTGGTGTACTATGGCTGCAAAAGGCACTCTCTACATGGTGCACTGCAGCAACTCTCCCAGCTTACGTTAAAAGCACCTCCCAACCCTGCGGCCTCGACCACCATGTAGGACAAGAGCAGCAACATCATGGGAACACCATTCTCCAAGTCACATCACCAACCTCACTTGAGCATATTCTTTCATCGCCACTCAATCAACATCCTGGAATTCCCTTCCTAGCACCATTGTGTGATAACTATTTTTTTTGCAGAAGTTGACCAGGAAACCGTTGGGTCCCAGATCCTGAGGAGACTGCACTGCTTTAACCACAAGTCCTGTTCTCATGGCCAGTCGCAACAAGCCCTTCTATATCGAGATTGCTCAGCTGAAGGATCAAGTGATCAAAGGATAGTTACAGATTTCCGTCTTAGATGTTGAGCACATACTCTTATCTCTGACAGACATAGCTTGGCATAGCTCAGTAATAAAGACCAACTTGTATTGATAGGCTGTCATGTCACATTATAGATTCCTTTCATTTTGAACAATGGTTGAATTAAGGATAATCCTACACCTAGGCTCCTATACTTTGATTTATTTTGAGATAACTAAAGTCTGTTCTCCATTTACTGTTTATTTATATACCAGTTGTGTTCTAATGGCTTCTTTACATTTCAATGCATTCAATTGGATAAAGTTTTCTCCAGATATTTAGCTTTAATTGTAGCATTAAGCAAAAGCATTTCCTTGGCTGCAATCCAGGTTCAACCAATTTGAATGAAGATATGAAAGGATATTTACTAGTCCTAGCCCCTTTGGGGCTATCCCTGGATCAGGCGTATTTCTCAGATGTTCACTTTCAACTAAAGTTTGAGGTAGCCGAATCCTAAAGATGCTTAACTGGGTCCAAAGGTCTGGGCTATCTCTTCGTAAAGGAAAGGAACAACCCAAGAATGTTACTGTCCTCCAGATAGCGCTTTTAATAAGTTTAGCTAGACTGTAACTTCCCGGATATTATGAGGGTCCGGAAAACTCCCCTCAGAAATTTACCTCTCCACCAAAGAGTGTACAGAGATTGAGTTCATTATTGATACAGGAGACTTATGTGAGACAATTCTAAAAATATATAGAGATTTATTAAAAGAACCGTCATGCAATTTACAGTTGGTGAATCAGTCAATCACAACATTAACAGTTCTAAAAAGAGAAAAAATACGATCTTTTTAACAGAGAATCTTACTTTTAAATCTTAACTTTGCTACAGTATTACAGTTCTTAAAGTTTTCTATACAGGATATCCATCAATATCAAAACACCTTTGATCCCCGAGGTACAAAGAGTAGAAGACCACAGAGCCACCTCTGTAGTCGAGAATCGCCTTGCCCGATTAAATCGACCCTGCTATCTCATTTGAGACTTCAATATTTATACCCTTTTCCAGTTGTATTTCCTTTAAGGTTTCTACTGATGCAAGTTCATTATCACCATTCATCTTTCTACTGACCTCTGCAGTTCTTTACTGCCACATCAGCTTGTAATATTCCAGTATCTGCCACATCTCCAGGTATTCTGGGTTCACCATATAAAAAGGTGTGAAAGGCAGTTGTCCCTTATTTTATGTGTCATCTTTACGAGGGCAGATGTTCCTTATCTTATGTGCCATCTTTACGAAGTTTAATTTATATCACATATCCAGGGTTGACCATTGTGTTGTTCCCAAAAGGTCAGCTACTCGAAGCCATCCTATTCTTCTGTTTCAATAAGGTTATTTATTCAGGGTCAACAACTTGTCCTGTTTCAACAGGGCCAGAATTCTTTCATAAGATAGTGTATTTTTCTAAAAAGGCTATATAGTATATTCCTTCACAGAAACAGGCCTTTTAACATCCTTATGTGCTTCTCCACATTCATAAAACATACAATCATACAATCAAATTCAAAGGGTTGAAGTTAGTAGTGTATCATGGAATCATACAGCACAGAAGGATGCCATTCAGCCCATTGTGCTTGCGCTGGCTTCCCTGCAAATTTTTCCTTTACAAGTATATATCCAATTCCATTTGGAAGTTATTATTGAATCTGCATCCACCACCCTTTCAGGCGATGCATTGCAGATCATAACAACTCACTGCGTAAAAACATTTCTCCTCATCTTCCCCCTGGATCTTTTGCCAATAATTTTAAATATGTGTCCTCCTGACAGTAGAAACTATTTCTCCCTATCTACTCTATCAAAAACCTTCATAACCAGCAGATACGAGAAGTAAAAGTAGGGGAACATCTAGGCACTTTAAGATGATAATTGAGAAGGACATAAGTATGACAAAAACCAGGGTAATAGATTGGAGAAAAGTTGATTTTGAGGGGCTGAGAATAGAACTTGGGAAAATAAAATGGGCAACAATATTGGCAAACAACAATGTAGAACAGCAATGGGAAACATTTAAAACGGTGTTCAACAGAGCGCAGGAACAATATATTCTGCTAAAAGGAAAGAACAAACTAAACACTTATGAGACTCCATGGATAAATAAAGCCACAAGGGAACAATTGAGGGTAAGGAAAGAGGCAAACATTAAGTACATAGACAGCAGGGGAGTGCATGATAAGGTAGAATACGAAGAGATTATGAGAGAAGACAAAAAAACAATTAGGAAGGCAAAGAGGAACTATGAAATTAAATTATCAAGGAACATAAAACAAAATAGTAAAATATTTTAAGGCACATCAATAAATAAAGTAAGGTTGGGATGGGAATAGGGCCATGAAGGGATTGACAGGATAATACCACAGGTAACGATAGAGAGATGGCAGAAATATTAAATAATTATTTTGCTTCAGTATTTACCAGGGAGATAGAACAGGTGAACATGACATTGGATGATGAGATTAGTAATGAGATAAGTGCATTTAAAATAAAAAGAGGGGATATATTAAATAAACTTATCAAACTCAAAGAGGATAAACCCCTGGTCCGGATGGATTGCATCCACGCATTTTAAAAGAATCTAGGGAAGAGATAGCAGAGGCATTACTACACATATTTAATAATTCATTAGAAAAAGGTGTAGTGCCAGAGGACTGACGGATAGCTAACGTAATACCTATATTTAAGAAGGGGGATAGAACATGTCCAGGGAACTATAGACCAGTCAGCTTAACATTGGTGGTAGGAAAAATAATGGAATCCCGACTAAAGGAGAAAATAGAAGAACATCTAGAAACCAAAAATATAATAATGAATGGATTTCAAAAGGGAAAGTCTTGCTTGACCAACTGCATTGAATTTTTTGAAGAGGTAACAGAGAGAGTAGACAATGGTAATGCAGTAGATGTAATTTATCGAGAGATTCAAAAGGCCTTCGATAAGTTACCCCATAATAGACTGATGAACAAGGTCAGAGAATGCGGAGTCAGGGGACAAGTAGCAGAATGGATTTCTGGCTGGCTTCAAGACAGAAAGCAGAGAGTAGGGGTAAAAGGTAGCTATTCAGAGTGGTAGAAGGTGGGCAGTGGTGTTTCACAAGGATCAGTGCTGGGACCACTGTTGTTCACAATTTATATTAATGATTTAGACTTTGGAATCAAAAACACAACTTCTAAATTTGAGGATGACACCAAATTGGGGGGGATAGTCTATACTGAGAAGGACTGCAACAAATTACAGGAGGACATTAATGCACTTGCAGAATGGGCATATAATTGGCAAATGAATTTCAACACAGATAAATGTGAGGTATTACATTTTGGTAGGAAGAATAGGGTGGTCACTTATTACTTGGAGGGTGCGAGTCTGGGTGGAGTAAAGGAACAAAGGGATCTCGGAGCACAAATACACAAATCACTAAAGTTTATGACACAGGTTAGCAAGGCCATAAAAAAAAGCAAACCAAGCACTAGGGTTTATTTCTAGAGGGATAGAATTGAAAAGTAGGGAAGTTATCCTAAACCTGTATCCAACCTTGGTTAGACCACACTTAGAGTACCGTGTACAGTCTGGTCGCCATATTATAAAAAGGATATAGATGCACTGGAGAGGGTGCAGAGAAGATTTACAAGGATGATACCAGAAATACGAGGGTATACATATCAGGAAAGGATGAACAGGCTGGGTCTCTTTTCTCTTTAAAAAGGAAGGCTGATGGGTGAACTAATAGAGGTCTTTAAAATGATGAAAGGTTTTGATAGAGTGGATACAGAGAGAATGTTTCCACTTGTGGGGAAGAGCATAACTAGAGGCCATCAATATAAGATAGTCACCAAGAAATCCAATAGGGAATTCAGAAGAAACTTCTTTATCTAAAGAGTGGTGAGAATGTGGGACTCGCTACCACAGGGAGTGGTTGAAGTGAATAGTATAGATGCATTTAAGGGGAGGCTGGACACACATATGAGGGAGAAGGGAATAGAGGGTTATGCTGATAGATTTAGATGAGGAAAGACGGGAGGAGGCTCGAGTGGAGCATAAACGCTGGCATGGACTGGTTGGGCCGAATATAATGTGCCGTATATCATATGTTATCCTATATAATTCATAATTTTGAACACCTATTTTAAATCTGTCCTTAAGCTTCTCTTCTCTAAGGAGAACAATCCCAGCTTCTCCAGATAACTGAAACCTGTCAACCCTGGTACCATTCTAGGACATCTCTTCTACACCCTCTCCAAGGCCTTACCATCCTTCCTAAACTGTGGTGCCCAGAATTGGATCCAATACTCTAGCAGAGGTCTAACTAGTATTTTGTAAAGGTTTAGCATAACTTCCTTGCTTTTGTATTCTATGCCTCTGTTTACAAAGCCAAGGGTCACGTCTGCCTTTTTAACAGCCTTCTCAACTTGTCTTGCCACTTTCAAGGACTTGTGTACGTACACCCCCAGGTCTTTCAAGGGAAACTGGCAAGTTGGATCCAAAATTGGTTCAGTGGCAGGAAGCAAAGAGTAATGGTCGATGGATATTTGTGTGACTGGAAAGCTGTTTCCAGTGGGGTTCCGCAGGGCTCAGTACCAGATCCCTTGCTTTTTGTGGTATACATCAATGATTTAGACTTCAATGTAGGGGGCATGATTAAGAAGTTTGCAGATGATACAAAAATGGACCATGTGGTTGAAAAAGCTGTAGATTGCAGGAATATATATATGGAATGGTCAGGTGGGCAGAAAAGTGACAAATGGAATTTAATCAGGAGTAGTGTGAGGTAATTTGGGGAGGGCTAACAAGGCATGGGAATACACAATAAATGGTAGGACACTGAGAAGTGTAGAGGAACAGAGGGACCTTCGAGTGCATGTCCACAGATCCCTGAAGGTAGCAGGACAGGTAGATAAGGTGGTTAAGAAGGCATAATGAATACTTTCCTTTATTAGCCGAGGCATAGAATATAAGAGCAGGGAGGTTATGCTAGAACTGTATAAAACACTAGCTAGAGTACTGTGTACTGTTCTGGTCACCACATTACAGGAAAGATGTCATTGCACTGGAGAGAGTAGAGAGGAGATTTACGAGGATGTTGCCAGAACTGGAGAATTTTAGCTATGAGGAACGATTGGATAGGCTGAGGTTGTTTTCTTTGGAACAGAGGAGGCTGAGGGGAGATTTGATTGCAGTGTATAAAATTTGAGGGGCCTAGATAGAGTGGATAGGAAGGAACTATTTCCCTTAGCAGAGAGGTGAATAACTAGGGGCATAGAATTAAAGTAATTGGTAGAAGGATTAGAGGGGAGTTGAGGAGAACTTTTTTCACCCAGAGGGTGCTGGGGGTCTGGAACTCACTGCAGAAATCCTCATCACATTTAAAAAGTACTTGGATATGCACTTGAAGTGCCGTAACCTACAGGGCTACAGACCAAGAGCTGGAAAGTGGGATTAGGCTGGAAAGATCTGTTTAGCCGGCACAGACACCATTTCCATTTTCCCAATGGAGGCAGGTTGGAGGCAGGTTTCGGTTTGGGTGGGTTCCAAACCCGCCTCCACTGAGAGGTGGGAAAATTTGCGATTTTCCCCTAATTGGCCAGTTGATTTCAGAGGTGTGGGTTCCCCTGGGCCAATTAGTGTTTTGGGACTGAAACTCGCCTCTGCTGACGTTACTTATCCAGCTTCATTTATGGGCTGCTTGCTGCCTTGGCTCATTCCACTGGTTTTTGGTCGATGCCGCACCACCTCCAAGCTGTTACCTCCTTGAAGAATGGCCAGCTCCAAGGCAAGGGCCTCCCCGAGGTTCTCGGATGAGGCACTGGGTATGCTGGTTGAGGGGGCGAGAGCTAGCAGGGAGGTGCTCTTCCCCTCATCTGGGAGGAAGTGGCCTCCCAAAGAAACCAAGGCTGTGTGGGTCCAGCTGGCAAGGGATATAACCTCCAGATCTGTGTGCAGATTGGGTGATTGTTTCTGTTTATTGATGAAATGCCATCCCTGTGGGAATGTATTAAAATTAGGTGATGGCAAACTGTTGGCGTGGTGGCATCTGTTATTTCGGCTTAGGCAGCTCCACATTGCGGGCTCCGTGACAATTGCGTGGTCAGGTTGGTGGTCAGAGTGAAAGGAGGCCAGAGAGTCATGTCCATTGTCTATCGTGTGTTAAGAAGGAACCACAATGGGCAACCTATGCAAATCTGGCCAGGATGAGTGCATTCCTTGCACGACGTGCTTCCATGCGCTGATGCCTTCTGCCCTGTGCAGCACCAGGAGGGTGAGCAGGAGGTTGGGGCTCCTGCTGCTGTTGTTGCTGAGCTGCCTGGTTCTGCTGCTGCCGTGGATGCTCCTCATCCGAATCTGAGGTCCATGGCGAAAGGAAATAAATGGTTTCCATGCTGCTGGCAGATACCTTCATTGGGGAAGCGCTCAGTCCAAGCGGGGAGAGGGTCTTCTAAGGAGGTCCCACAGTTGAGAGATAGAAGCTGCAGTACCTCCGACTTCGGTAGGCCTGCTAAAAGTGCTGAAAGACCTTTGGAACAAAAGTTCTGCCGCCTGCAACTGCTCCCTGATGAAAGCTCCGTTTTAATGGTGGAGCTGCAGCTGTGAGGAGGCCACCCACTTGTCAACCCGCCAGGATTAGCTGGTGTGGTTTAGGAGGGTCGTGCAACACGCTGAAAATGTGGTAAAATAACGAAGGTCTGTCAAAATAGGATTATAGAGGCCCTTAACTACTATTTAAGGTTCTTAACTACCTCTCCTGACTGATGGAGGCGGGACCGAATCGCACCCATCAAACCCGCCTCCGGCAAAATTGCGCGGAGACGGGTTGGAGGCGGGTTCTGAACCCACCCTCACTTTTTGCCATTTTGCCAACTATCCCGCCTCCAAACCCGCCTCCTCGGGGCTGGGAAAATCGCCCCCTATGGGTCAAATGGCCTCCTTCTGTGCGTTGATTTCTGTGATTCTCTGTTCCAGCACCCCCATTAAAACGGCACCATTTAGTTTATATTGCCTCTCCTCACTTTTCCTTCCACAATGCATCTCTTCACACTTCTCTGCATTAAATTTCAGCTGCCATGTGTCTGCCCCCTTTACCGGTCTATCTACGTCCTCCTGAAGTCTGTTACTATCCTCCTCACTGTTTGATACAATCCCAAGCTTTGTATCATCTGCAAACTTTGAAATTATGCCCTGTATACCCAAGTCCAGGTCATTAATAATTATCACAATTAGCCGGGGTCCCAATACTGACCCCTGGGGGACACCACTGTATACTTCCCTCCAGTCTGAAAAACACGTGTTCACCACTACTCTCTGCTTCCAATCCCGCAGACAACTTTGTATCTACGCTGCCACTGCCCCTTTAATGTGCTTCAATTTTGCTGACATTTTATATTTAATATTTAAAAAAATTGTTAACATAAATTAAAGTGAGAGAGGACTTACAGTTATATATAATTGCCTTTCACGACCTCAGGATGTCCCAAAGTACTTTGCAACCAATTAAGTACTTCTGAAGTCACTGTTGTAATGTAGGAAAGATGGCAGCCAATTTGCGCATAGCAAGCTCCCACAAACAGCAATATGATAATGATCAGATAATCTCCTAGAAATTCGGGGGTTTAGTGCTGGCCATTAAGGTCCATTTTGAAGAAAAAAATGGCAGACGACTGGCTTCCGCCCGCCTCTGGTGGGACCCCGCGGCGGCTGCCATTTTGGGAAGGTCGGGAGCGCTGCCGTTGCCAGCGCTCACTGCAAGTATTTAGATTAGGCAGATCGTGACGTCAATGAAGTGCAACGCTGAATTGACGCATGAGCTGCCATTTTGGAAGTCGCCGCTTCACTTAGCGCCGTCTCCTAATCACGACCAACTGACCAAGCGTCCAGCAGCAGGAAGGAGCCCCCAACAGCTGTTTAAAGGGATCATCAACAACTTGCAGCTGACATGGTTTCTCAGTTCTCCTGGCTCTGTCTAAGTTTCTGCAACTCTTTGGAGCTTTCTAAACTTGTTTAAAGTTCCTGAGGTGATAGGAAGTGTTGCTGCAAGTGGAGAAGGCCTTGCTTCTCATTTAAAGGCTTCTGCTCACACCACTTGCTCACAGTCGTGGGGGCTCCACTTGCATTCCCCCTTGTGCGCGAGTATCATAGGGAGATGGAGTGCAGGCAGCGAAGAAGAGGAGAAGATCCTTGCAGAGGGAAGAGGAGGAGGGGCAGGAGGGCACTTAACCACCGAGGGTCTTCAGGGAGCACTTCTCCTACTTGCACCTAAGCCAGGAGCATTGTATTCAGAGGCACCGCTTCAACAAGGAGGTGGTCACAGAACTCTGCCACCTCCTGCAACCAGACCTGCAGCCTCAGAGCAGGGCGACGACAGCTCTCCCAGTGGCCCTCAAGGTCACCGTGGCCCTCAATTTTTTCGCCAGCGGATCCTTCCAGTCTGCAGCAGGTAACATAGCTAGCATCTCCCAGTGTGCTGTCCATCATTGCATCTGGGAGGTCATAGAGGCTCTCTACTCCAGGAGAAGGGACATCATTGTCTTCTCTCTGAACAGTGAGTAGCAAGTCGAGCACGCATGTGGCTTTGCCAGGATAGCAGGCTTCCTCATGGTGCAGGGCGCCATTGACTGCACACACATGGCTTTGTGGGCACCGTGTAACAATGCTGAGATGTTCCGTAACCGCAAAGGCTGCCACTCACTCAATGTGCTGTTGTTGGGCGACCACGCCCAGCGCATCATGATGGTGAATGCCCGGTATTCTGGCAGCAGCCATGATTCCTTCAGCCACCATGTTAAACCCAAGGGTGGCTGCTCGTAGACAAGGGCTATCCGCTCTGCACCTGGCTGATGACTCCCCTCCGCAATCCCAGCACTCGTGGCCAGCACTCATATAATGAGAGCCATTCTGTCACGAGGAACGTCATCGAGCAGACCATCGGGGTGCTCAAGCAATGGTTCCGCTGCCTTGATTACTCAGGAGGAGCCCTCCAGTACTTGCCGGAGCGGGTGTCCCATTTCGTGGTGGTCTGCTGCCTGCTCCACAACTTGGCCATTATGAAGGCGCAACGCTTGCCACCAGGGGTTGCAGGACCACCCCAGGAGGAGGAGGAGGAAGAGGAGGTGGAGGAGAAAGAGGAAGAAGATGAGGAAGAGAAGGAGGAGGAGGAAGGGAGGAGGCAGGCAGCAAAGCCCCATTCTGGACGGGCTGTCCCTGAACGCCTCATCAGAATACGATTCGACTGAATGAAATCCCAGATCCCCGTTGCTCACCACTTCCCCACCTTTCCATCCCTCTGTCACGGAACATCACAGCGTCCTCCTGGGCACGAGGCTGAAATGAGAGCCATCACAAAACACACATTCCAAACTAAAATCATAAATTCATTAAATTCAAATCAAAATGACAATATCAATGTTTCACCCTTGTGCATTCCCTTCGTCTCTGTCTTCAGTGTGCCTTTACCTACTCTAGTGCTCCTACGCAGTGCTCCCCCAGTGGCTGCAGCAGGGCTCGTGGAAGGCTGCTGACTTTCAGTGGGGGAGACAGCAGATGGCCTTGCAGGACGAACTCGACCAGCTGTGGACCTAAAAAGCCCGGCTGCGGACTGCACCACCTCCATGCATACACCATCAGCAGCTTGTAAATGAGAAGAGATTGTGGGATGAGGGTGAAATGGGATGTGAGAAGAAGGATTAGATATGACCATACCGTCATCATCAGCAATGGCTTCAACCTCTCTGCTGGCCATGGACTCTGTGATGGCCCCTCCAATAATTTGAAACACTGATTCCTCAAGGTCGGTCAGGGTTTGAATCCTGGCTTGGTCTGTTTTTGGTCTCTGCGATTGTGTGCCACCTGGGCCTGCAAGAGAAAGGGAAGTGTGGCAGGGAGTGCAATGCAATGTGTTTGGGTGATGTGCCTGCAATGGTTGAATAGCTGTCAATCTGTGCAAGTTGAGAGGTGTGGGTGTGAGTGTTGCAGCAGTGGTAAGTTTGGGAGGGTGAAGTGAAGCCATGATTGTGAGGTGTGAGTGGTGATCGGTAGAGATTGTTGGTAGGTGAGTGCTGAGGGTGTGGTGCATTGAGCAGTGTGTGAGGCTTGCAGTGCAGATGGTGGGATATGGCATTTGCTGAAGCCTTCACTCACCTTGACCAGCTGTGTGAGGTCATTAAACTTTTTTCGGCACTGGTTCCATATCCTGGGGACAACACTGGTGGCTGTGTTGGATTGTGCGATCTCTGCCCAAATCCTTCTGGTGATGAGCCTGGCTGGCCTCTTGCCTCCTTGCAGGTAAAGGACAGCCTGCCGCCGTTCCACCCCCCAGGACCAAGGCCTCCGGCGCAGCATCATAAAACGTCTCGTTCTCTCTCTTCCCTGTGACACCATTGTGTCTTCTCATATGACAATGAGGTGTTTCTGCAACAAAGCAACACCCCTTTAAGTAGTGAAGTGAGCCTAGACCAAACTTTATTGGCCAGTAGACTGCACCTGATATTGGCCCCCGCCACCCCCCACCCCATTGAGCGCTAAGCCGATCAGCAGCACGTTTAGCGCTGAGATCAGTGCTGCAATCATGTTAAATAGAGCTGGGCGGTGCCCCTGCCTGTTTTCGGGCCTTATCCAATTTCTAGGCCAATCTGTTTTATGTGAAACAACAACAGAAAACGCTGGAAAAACTCAGCAGGCCAGGCAACATCCGTGGAGAGAGAAACCCTTTGTCAGAACTGAGAAAAAAAAGCAGGAAATGAAACAGATAAAAAAAGCAAGGGGGGGGCTGGGGGGAGGAATAAAAGAACAAAAGGGGTGGTCTATGGTAAGTAGAGACATTAAGAGATGCTCAAGGCAAGACGAGATGGTAATAGGACAGGTTAAGAAACAAAAGGTGGCTCAGAAGTGTGAAGTGTGAAATGCTGGCAGAATGAGAGACAGCTGCCGTGGGGGGAGAGGGAGAAAAAAAGGGGAAAAGGCACAAACCAAAAGGGTGGATAAAATGTATATATATATATATATATATACACATATACACATACATACACATGTGGTAGGGGCCGAGGTTATGATCTGAAATTGTTGTACTCGATATTGAGTCCGGAAGGCTGTGAAGTGCCTAATCGGAAGATGTTTTATGTGATGTTGGTTGAGGGACAAATATTGGACAGGACACCGGGGAGAACTCCCCTACTCTTCTACGAAATAGTGCCATGGGATCTTTAACATCCATTGGAGAGGGCAGACAGGGCCTCCATTTAATGTCTCATCTGAAAGACAGTGCAGCACTCCCTCTGCACGGCACTGAATATAAATTCATGTTAACTAAAGTAAAAGAGGAAACCTATGTGTAGCTCCAATTCTTAAATTGCATGAGAATTGCGACAAATGACAGGGTGCTGCAGTGGGGTGGTTGCTGAAATGGGCGGGGCTGAATTTAAAGCCTCCTTATTCCTTGTCTCCTCCTCTATTGTCAGTGCAGAGGCCGGAATGGAAGGAAACCAGCCTGAATCCTAAGCCTCGCTGATCCAGGAGGCTGATTCAGGCAGTTTGAGTTGGCAAGAAGTGACAGATCCAACCTCCGTCCCGGAGTAATAACACTGAACGTTTGAAGCTATTTAGCCTCTGTTTGCCCCTTTGCCTCCAAGGTGACACAGCATCCCTGGGCAAGAGGCCAGGCGGGCAATGGTTCGTCAGCTCTCTGCTTGTGTTACTATATAACTGGCAGTTAGAAAGTGAGAGGTCGCACAACACCAGGTTATAGTCCAACAGTTTTATTTGAAATCACAAGCTTTCGGAGCTATCACTCCTTCCTCAGGTGAAGTAAATTGGATACAGAATCGCCAGAGCATATATAGATGGAAAAAAAAGCATGTGTACTTTACAATTGCAGACCAATAAATTAAATCATCCTGACTATCTGCCGAGGTGTGATAAAGTTAATTAAGTCAGCCAGGAAGGTACCACATCAAAAGACATAGCAAGATACAACTGAGACAATGAGGTGTAGTCGCAGGGGTTCCAACGTGTCAAAAGCTGCCGTCTGTATGTAAAACGAAAAGCTTTAAAAAAAATTTACTTTTTTACTGGGAAAATTTTTACTTTTTTACTGGGAATCACATCTGTGAACAAGCTAACGACGACTCGAGTCCGGATCACGTCATGTATCGTGACATAAACCCAAGATCCCGATTGAGACCGTCTTCATGAGTTCGGAACTTGGCTATCAGTTTCTGCTCGATGATTTTGCGTTGTCGTGTGTTTCTAAGGTTGCCTTGGAGAACGCTTACCCGCAGATCCGAGGCTGAATGTCCTTGACTGCTGAAGTGTTCCCCGACTGGGAGGTAACAATCCTGCCTGGCGATTGTTGCGCGGTGCTCGTTCATACGTTGTCTCAGTGTCTGCATGGTCTCGCCGATGTACCATGCCGCGGTGCATTCTTTCCTGCAACGTATGAGGTAGACAACGTTGGCCGAGTCACATGAGTATGTACCATGTACCTGGTGGGTAGTGTCCTCACGTGTGATGGTGGTATCTGTGTTGATGATCTGGCATGTCTTGCAGAGTTTGCCATGGCAGGGTTGTGTGGTGTCGTGGTCGCTGTTATCCTGAAAGCTGGGTAATTTGCTGCGAACGATGGTACTTCTGAGGTTAGGCGGCTGTTTGAAGGCAAGTAGTGGAGGCGTGGGGATGGCCTTAGCGAGGTGTTTGTCGTCATCGATGACATGTTGAAGGCTGCGAAGAACATGTCGTAGTTTCTCCGCTCCGGGGAAGTACTGGACGACGTAGGGTAGAAAGTGCACAGGGACTACGCTTAGTGATTCTACCTGTCCGTAGAGAGGCTCCTGACCTGTAGCCTCCACCTTCTTATAAAAGGTGACTCGTCACTCGGGAATCCTGGGTATGAACCTGTGTCCTCTCTTTCCAGGACACAGTGGGTGGAAGGTGCAACAGGACATGCCAAGAGTCCCTAGGAAGCAGCATTGTAAAGCTTCACAGAGAGCGAGACCTCAGCCCTAGCACTGTATTTCTAGTAATGATCCTGTGCGACTAATGGGACCCTGGAGAATTCTTTGCAAGAATACTTATGAGTGCAGCATTGGAGCCAGTAAGTGTGTTCTGGCTTGTCTATTCACTGTTGCGAGAGGTACAAGCCATTGTTAAAGAGCTGTCAGATCCAGGATATTTCCCAAGTCAAAATGGTTTGGTTAACAACTTAATTGGTTTTCTAAGGAGAACTGATTTCGATCTCTGTCGCGTTACAAAGCTGGGTAATGAAAGCTGCAGTCACAGAGAGTTGTAGAAATGGACATCCACCCGCCCCCACCCTCGGCCGCAGCATCTTAATCGGCAAGCTACCTGTCCACGTGGAAACCGCAAGGATTTGGGATCAATTTGAGTAACATTTACCTTCAGCTCACTAAATTGACTGAATACAATAAAACTGAAAGCAGTTTGAAAGGGTTTTCACAGTAGCATTGTGAATCAGCACAAGATGTCATCATCATCACATTTTCTTTGTGAGGATGAGTCCAAATAAAACATCTGAGAAATTCATATTAATTTTTAAGGTGCCAACCTTGGCTCAGTTGGTAGCACTCTCGCCTCTGAGTCTGAAGGTCATGGATTAAGGTCCCGCTCCAGAGACAGACCACATAATCCATGCTGACACTCCAGTGCAGTGGCAGGAGGCAGAGGGTGATGGTCGAAGGTTGTTTTTGTGACTGGAAGCCTGTGTCTAGTGGTGTACCGCAGGGATCGATGCTGGGTCCTTTGCTGTTTGTAGTGTACATTATGATTTAGATATGAATTTAGGAGGTATGATCAGTAAGTTCGCAGATGACACGAAAATTGGTGGAGTGGTAAATAACGAGGAGGGAAGCCTCAGGCTACAGGACGATATTGACGGGTTGGTTAGATGGACAGAACAGTGGCAAATGGAATTTACCCTGAAAAGTGTGAGGTGATGCATTTTGGGAGGACCAGCAAGGGCAAGGGAATACACAATGAATGGTAGGACCCTCGGAAGGACAGAGGATCAGAGGGACCTTGGTGTGCATGTACATAGATCCCTGAAGTCAGCAGGACAAGTAGATAAGGTGGTTAAAAAGGCATATGGGATACTTGCCTTCATTAGCCGAGGCATAGAATATAAGAGCAGGGAGGTTATGATGGAGCTGTACAAAACGCTAGTTAGGCCACAGCTGGAATACAGTGTGCAATTCTGGTCGCCACACTATAGGAAGAATGTGATTGCATTGGAGAGGGTGCAGAGGAGATTCACCAGGATGTTACCTGGGCTGGAGCGTTTCAGCTATGAAGAGAGACTGGACAGGCTGGGGTTGTTTTCCTTAGAGCAGAGAAGGTTGAGGGAGGACCTGATTGAGGTGTACAAAATTATGAGGGGCATAGATAGGGTAGATAGAAAGGAACTTTTCCCATTAGTAGAGGGGTCAATAACCAGGAGGCATAGTTTCAAGGTAAGGGGCAGGAGGTTTAGAGGGGGTTTGAGGAAAAAAAATTTCACCCAGAGGGTGGTTGGAATCTGGAACTCACTGCCTGAAAGGGTGGTAGAGGCAGGAACCCAAACAACATTCAATAAGCATTTAGATGAGCACTTGAAACGCCATAGCATACAAGGCTACGGACCAAGTGCTGGAAAATGGGATTAGAATAGACAGGGCTTGATAGCCGACGCGGACACGATGGGCTGAAGGGCCTCTTTCTGTGCTGTATAACTCTATGACTCTATAAGAGATTCAGCAAAGCAACAAACTTTGTGAGCGCGAGCCTTGAAAAGGCACCTGCCATAGATCTGGGAAATTAGGGAGTGTGTCGAGTTATGCGGAGTTATTTTTGTTAAAACTGAAGTCCAGCTAACTGGATGAGGTAATACTTTGAAACATATGGATTCCCATTGGCAAAGAGCAGCCAGTGAGCCTTGGGAATGGTGGAGTTCAAAGTCAGGCGGCCTAAATGCTACCGGTATCCTGGGATCAACTGGTAAAGATTATCTGTAGACCCAGGACAGCAGTCAGTCACGGGTGGTGTGGGGGAAAGTGGGAGGCTGCTGTTCCTGTGATGATTGTTGGATAATCCTTCTCCTTTTAACAGATTTGTGGATGCTAGAGACAATAATACGTCTGACAATTAACCACATTTATTATTTTTGTCAAAACATTCATCTTAAGACCACATACAGAGCAGTGCACGCAGCCCTATGTCTGGAAAACTCACGTGTAAAGAACTGCCTGGGAATCACGAGTGATCATAGAATCATAGAAAGTTACAGCACAGAAGGAGGCCATTTCGGCCCATTGTGTCCGCGCCGGCCGACAAAGAGCTATCCAGCCTAATCCCACTTTCCAGCTCTTGGTCCGTAGCCCTGCAGGTTACAGCATCCCAAGTGCACATCCAAGTACTTTTTAAATATGTTGAGGGTTTCTGCCTCTACCACCCTTTCAGGGATTAATTAAGAAGGGGAAAATAGAGTATGAGAGTAAGCTTGCAGGGAACATAAAAACTGACTGTAAAAGCTTTTATAGATATGTGAAGAGAAAAAGATTGGTGAAGTCAAGCGTAGGTCCCTTGCAGTCAGAATCAGAGGAATTTATAATGGGGAACAAAGAAATGGCAGACCAATTAAATACATACTTTGGTTCTGTCTTCACAAAGGAGTACACAAATAACCTCCCAGAGATGTCGGGGAACATAGGGTCTAATGAGAGGGAGGAACTGAAAGAAATCAGTATTTGTAGGGAAATAGTGTTAAGGAAATTGACGGGATTGAAGGCCGATAAATCCCCAGGGCCTGATAATCTACATCCTAGGGTACTTGAGGAAGTGGCCCTAGAAATAGTAGATGCATTGCTCGTCATCTTCCAAAATTCTATAGACTCTGGAACAGTACCCATGGATTGGAGGGTAGCTAATGTTACCCCACTATTCAAAAAAGGTGGTAGAGAGAAAACGGGGAATTATAGACCGGTAAGCCTGACATCGGTAGTGGGGAAAGTGCTAGAGTCCATTATAAAATATGTAATAGCAGAGCACTTGGAAAACAGTGACAGGATCGGACAAAGTCAACATGGATTTACAAAAGTTAAATTGTGCTTGACTAATCTACTGGAATTTTTTGAGGATGTAACTGGTAAAATAGGTAAGGGAGAACCAGTGGATGTGGTGTATTTGGACTTTCAGAAGGCTTTCGATAAGGTCCCGCATAAGAAATTAGCGTGTAAAGTTAAGGCACATGGGATTGGGGGCAAGGTATTGACTTGGATAGAGAACTGGTTGGCGGACAGAAAGCAAAGAGTTGGAATAAATGGGTCTTTTTCCGAGTGGCAGGCAGTGACTAGTGGGGTACCGCAGGGATCGGTCCTAGGACCCCAGCTATTCACAATATATATAAATGATCTAGACGAGGGAATTGGATGTAATATCTCCCAGTTTGCAGACGACACAAAGCTGGGTGGGAGTGTGTGCCGTGAGGAGGATGCCGAGAAACTCCAGTATGATTTGGACAGGTTGGGTGATTGGGCAGAAGCATGGCAGATGCAATATAATGTGGATAAATGCGAGGTTATCCACTTTGGTGTCAAAAACAGGAAGGCAGATTATTATCTGAATGGCAATAGATTGGGAGAAGGGGAAGTGCAACAAGACCTGGGTGTCCTTGTGCACCAGTCGCTGAAGGTAAGCATGCAGGTGCAGCAGGCGGTTAAGTAGGCAAATGGTATGTTGGCCTTCGTAGCGAAAGTGTTCGAGTACAGGAACAAGGATGTCTTGCTGCAGTTGTACAGGGCCTTGGTGAGACCACATCTTGAGTATTGTGTGCAGTTTTGGTCGCCTTATCTGAGGAAGGATGTTCTTGCCATGGAAGGAGTGCAGCGAAGATTCACCAGGCTGATACCTGGGATGGCAGGAATGACGTATGAGGAGAGATTGGGGCGATTGGGCTTATACTCGCTGGAATGAGAGGGGATCTAATTGAAACTCATAAAATTCTAACAGGACTAGACAGACTAGATGCAGGAAGGATGTTCCTGATTGCCGGGGAGTCCAGAACCAGGGGTCACAGTCTAAGGATAAGGGGCAAGCCATTTAGGACTGAGATGAGGAGGAATTTCTTCACCCAGAGAGTGGTGAACCTGTGGAATTCTCTACCACAGAAGGCAGTAGAGGCCAATTCATTAAATATATTCAAGAATGAGTTAGATATATTTCTTAAAGCTAAAGGGATCAAGGGATATGGAGAGAAGGCAGGGACAGGGTACTGAACTTGGATGATCAGCCATGATCTCATTGAATGGCAGAGCAGGCTCGAGGGGCTGAATGGCCTGCTCGTGCTCCTATCTTCTATGTTTCTATGTTTCTATTCCAGAGTATTTACAGCACAGAAACAGGCCATTCAGCCCAACAGGCCGGTGTTTATGCTCCACCCGAGGCTCCTCCCACCCCTCGTCATCTCACCCCATCAACATATCCTTCCATTCCTTTCTCCCTCATGTGCTGATCTAGTTTCCCCTTGAATGCATCTACACTATTCGCCTCAACCACTCCCTGTTGCACATTCTAACCATTCTTTGGGTAAAGAAGTTTCTCCTGAATTTCCTTGGATTTATTCGTGACTATCGTACATTTATGGCCCTTAGTTCTGATCTCACCCGCAAGTAACTTTCAAAAAAGAATTGGCTATATACTTGAAAAGGAAAAATTTACAGGGGTATGGGGAAGGAGCAGGGGAGTGGGACTAATTGAATAGCTCTTTCAAATAGCACGATTGGCTGAATGCCCATTCTACGTATCCTTCTATAGAATCCTGGCTTCTCCGGAGTGTCCATTGATCTCTCACTGAAGTTAGGGCGGGTGATCGGAGAACTATCACAGAAATGCTGCTCCCAGTTTCTTACTTTTCTGCCTTTTTTACCCCCCTCCAATGGAGATTAATGGTAACTTCAGCCCACCCCGCCGCCCCCTCCCCGACCTAACTTTATAACGCAGTGGTTTTCAATCATCTTTTATCTTCGTCTCTGCTTCTCTTTCACAGGCGCAGCCTGCTTGTTCTGACAGTGAGTCAATGCAGGCTCTGTGGGTTGCCGTTATATTCCTTTCATACTTACATCCCGGCAGGTACTACACTCAGTTCAGCTCAGGATGATTGCCCGGAGGCCTTTAGTCACCGTTGCTCTGTGCCAGCTGCAGGTATTAAAGCACCTGCCTGGCGCAGATGATGACATTGGGCCAAAAATTCAGCACTTGCCGGGTGAGTACGCACTGTGTACTCACCCGTAAGGCCTCCTGAAGTGCCGGTTTCCTGCATGCACTGTGCATGTGCGGGAAACCGGAACTTCCGGTCTGGTGAAGGGGGCGGTTCAGAGGTGAACCGCGTGCGCGGGAGAGGCTGCGCACACGCAGCGAACTTAGGTTTTTTGTCAGGTTTCTACGCGAGGGTAAGTATTGAAGAGGCTATGCTTTTAAAAAGGAGGCGCACGACCCGTTTTCAACAAGGTAAGTGGTTAATTAATTACAATTTAACATTTTTTTCAACAGGTTTATCTTTTTTAGATACTTTAAAGAAAGGTAAGTTTATTTTTAGCACTGTTAAAAAGTATTTTAATTTTTTCAAAAATTTAAATTTTTGTTTAAAGTAGTTAATTTATTTAACTTATAGTTATTTTAAAAATGTGATGGTTTAAAAAAAAATTTATTTGAAGTTTAGGTGTTGTTTTGGGGCATATTTCAATTCATAGATTTGACAGATCTTCCTGTCAAATCTATGAATGAAAGATGGTCTACTGCCATTGGCTCTCCGTGGCCCATGTGATCCCAGGGGACGCATCGCACTAACTGCGCCCCTGGGACACGCAAGCACTGCGCGCCGGCACTTGGAGCAGGCCCAGTAGCTGAAGTCCCCGTGGGCCCAGAGGTCAACGGCAGGCGCGGTAAGTAGGTGCGCGCGGGATCCTTGCACCCGCGGGAAGCCAGGGAGCCTAAGTTCTGGGCCATTAAGAGATTGACATCTGGCCGCAGACCAATTCTCAGTGTGAAATATTGGAAGGGATGGGATGAACTATCGAAGATGACTTTTTATTAATAGGAAGGCCAGTTAAGTGTATTCATAGCCACTCATCGGGGTAGAGCGCGACTTTGTGGGATAGTGTAAAAGGGGTGATAGTGAATCTGCAGCCCGTTTTGCATTTCTCCCCATTTTTATTTCTATTGACTTCAACAGGGAGTGATGTAAAACGGGCTGTCGACTGGCTACCACCTGTCTTACATTATCACACAAAGTCACGATCTACGTGATCATGATCGGTGCGATAGTGTCTTCTTCTTCTTCTTCTTAGGCAGTCCCTTGGAACCGAGGATGAATTGCTTCCACATTAAAAATGAGTTCTCAGGTGACTGATGAGTCCAATGCAAGACCTACAGTCTCTGTCACAGGTGGGGCAGACGGTGGTTGAAGGGGCGGGTGGGTGGGGTGCTTGGGTTGACATGCGCTCCTTGCGCTGCCTGCGCTTGGCTTCCGCTTGCTCCCGGCGAAAAGACTCGAGGTGTTCGGCGCCTTCCCGGATGCTTCTCCTCCACTTTGTGCGGTCTTGGGCCAGGGATTCCCAGGTGTCGGTGGGGATGTTACACTTTTTCAAAGAGGCTTTGAGGGTGTCCTTGAAGCATTTCCTCTGCCCACCTGGGGCTCTCTTGCCGTGTCGGAGCTCCGAGTAGAGCGCTTGTTTTGGGAATCTCGTATTGGGCATGCGGACAATGTGACCCGTCCATCGGAGCTGATCGAGCGTGGTCAAAGCTTCGATGCTGGGGATGTTGGCCTGAGCAAGAACACTGACGTTGGTGCGCCTATCCTGCCAATGGATTTGCAGGATCTTGTGGAGGCAGCGTTGGTGGTACCTCTCCAGTGCTTTGAGGTGCCTGCTGTACATGGTCCATGTCTCTGAGGCATACAGCAGGGCGGGTATCACTGCTGCTCTGTAGACCATGAGCTTAGTGCCGGGTTTGAGGTCCTGGTCTTCAAACACTCTCTTCCTCAGGTGACCGAAGGCTGCACTGGCACACTGAAGGCGGTGTTGGACTTCGTCATCGACGTCTGCCCTTGTTGACAGTAGGCTCCCGAGGTATGGAAAGTGGTCCACGTTGTCCAAGGCCTTGTCGTGGATTTTGATAATCGGGGGGCAGTACTGTGTGGTGGGGGCAGGTTGGTAGAGGACCTTTGTCTTACGGATGTTTAGTTTAAGGCCCATGCTCTCGTACGCTTTGGTGAAGGTGTTGACGATGGTTTGGAGTTCGACCTCCGAGTGAGCGCAGACGCAAGCGTCGTCTGCATACTGTAATTCGACAACAGAGGATGGGACGACCTTGGATCTGGACTGGAGGCGACGGAGGTTGAACAGTTTCCCGTTTGTTCTGTAAATTAGCTCCACTCCAGTGGGGAGCTTACTGAGGGTGAGATGGAGCATTGCAGCAAGGAAGATCGAGAAGAGCGTTGGTGTGATGACACAGCCTTGCTTGACCCTGGTTCGTACGTGAATTGGGTCTGTGGTGGAACCGTTGGTCAGGATCACGGCTTGCATGTCGTCGTGAAGCAGGCGGAGGATGGTGACAAACTTTTGAGGGCAGCCGAATTTGAGGAGGACACTCCATAATCCCTCACGGTTGACAGTGTCGAAGACCTTTGTGAGATCAAAGAAGGCCATGTACAGCGGTTGGTGCTGTTCCCTGCATTTCTCTTGTAATTGACGTGCGGTGAAGATCATGTCCATTGTGCCCCATGGTGGGCGGAATCCACATTGCGACTCTGGGAGGAGCTCTTCAGCCACTGGGAGAAGGCGCTTGAGGAGGATTCTTGCGATGACTTTCCCTGTAGCAGACAGCAGGGAAACTCCTCTGTAATTACCGCAATCGGACTTGTCACCTTTCTTGAAGATGGTTACAATTACGGCGTAGTGTAAGACAGGTGATAGCCAGTCGACAGCCCGTTTTACCTCTCTCCTGATTCACTATCACAAAGTCACGATCTACCCTACAGTGAGTGATCTGGGCAACAACAACAGCTTGCCTTTAACGTCCTCTGGAAACCGGGCGGTTAAAATCGCCCATGGGACTCGCTGGCCGAGGTCGTGCTCTCTGCCCGCAGGCTGCAATTTTAACCTGCTCTTCTGAAAAGACGAGTATGAGACCCACCCTAAACCGGTGGGGTCCTTCTTTATGTAGATCAGACTCCGATGGTGTCACTGGGGCCTGACTGCTATTTTAACCATGGGCCTGAGCAGGAGAAGCGGTCGCAACTTTCTCGCCAGTTCAACCTGACGGGATGAGGGGCCGGGGCCAGAGGAGGCCCAAACAGTGTTTATTACTCATTTTTGGACTTTCCTTATGTGGCCAGGATGAGCAGGAACTTCCCTCCAGGCCCCACAAGGAAAGTTTCAGCCTCCCCTGCCTTGGGCTCTACCCCAACCCCAATCTCCCCCCAACCCAACCTCCCTTTTGCGAGGGCCTCCTTAAACCCCCTCCCCATGACTTACCTGAGTGCAGGGTGTCACTTTAGAACCTGCTTCGCTTGAAGGAATAATCAAACTTGTTAAAGTGGGAATTCAGGCTGCCTTCCACATGCAACAACCACACAACTTGCATTTATACGGCATCTTTAACTTAGTAAAACGTCCCAAGGCGCTTCACCGGAGCGTAATCAGACAAAAAATTGTGCAGCCCTATAAGATGCTGCTGTCTGTTGCTATTGTCAATATTAGATTTTGATTGTAAGGAATCATATTAAAGCTTAGCAGCAGCATTAAGTTATCGTTTTCTCTCTAAGTGCTAATTTAAGTTTGTAAAAACATATGGCCATTAACTGCAAGTGTACATTTATAGGACCTGTATTAATGTTGCATTTTACAGTCAAATCTTGTAAATGCTGCAGACTTATGATCTTTCAAGCTGTGATATCTGCACAGATAACAATGATTGGAATGGAATAGACAAGAGAGGGTTTTATATCATCTTTATTACAGGAGAACAGGCAATTACATTGAAATAATCGTTTTCCATAATGTTAGGTCTCCTAAATGATATAAACTTCTCAAACTGAGGAAAAGTTGCGAATCAGTTTTGATACATCCTGCACCTGCTTTTCAATCGCTGTAACAGGACTCATCAGGAACCAGGTCACACGCAGAGCTCGTCACAAATCTTAATACAGTTTGGTGAAGGAAATAGGATCGTGTTGTACTTGCAGGAAAATGCAGTCTACGCTAACATTTCCCTCGCCTGTATAACATTTAACCCTTACTCTGTCACAGGCAAACAGATGTGTTTTCTTGGCTGCTGGCTCAATGCATGAAATGACTCGCCCAGCATGATGTGGTGGCTCAGTGGTAGCACTCGTGGCCTCTGAGTCTAGGGGTCGTGGGTTCAAGTCTCACTCCAGAGTGGACAGATAGAAAAAAATAATTTAACAGCCTTTATCTTGAGAGGGGTGGGAATTATATTAGTTCTATAAAGCTCTGGTCAGACCAGTGCAATCAGCTACTGGGCACTGCACCTGAGGAAAGATATATTGGCCTTGGAGGGGGTACAGTGCTGGTTCAGCAGAATGGTACAGGGGTAATAGAGTTAAATTATGAGGACAGGTTACATCGCCTCGGTTTGTATTCCCTTGAGTATAGAAGTTTAAGGGCGATCTAACTGAGGTGTTTAAGATGATTGAAGGATTTGATAGGGTAGACAGAGAGAAACTATTTCATCTGGTGGGAGAGTCCAGAACATGGGGGCATAACCTAAAAATTAGAGCCAGGCCGTTCAAGGGTGATGCCAGGAAGCACTTCTTCAGTCAAAGGTTAGTGGAAATCTGGAACTCTCTCCCCCAAAAAGCTGTTGAGGCTGGGGTTCAATTGAAAATTGAGATTGATAGATTTTTGTTAGGCTAGGGTATTAAGGGATCTGGAACTAAGGTGGGTAAATGGAGTTGAGATACAGATCTGTCATGATCTAATTGAATGGCGGAACAGGCTCGAGGGGCTGAGTGGCCTACGCCTGTCCCTATGTTCCTATGTTCCAGAGACTTCAGCACATAATCTAGTCTGACACTTCAGTGCAGTACTGAGGGAGTGCTGCATTTTGGATGAGACGTTAAACCGAGGCCCTGTCTGCCCTCTCGGATGGATGTAATGGATCCGATGGCACTATTTGAAGAAAAGCAGGGAAGTCCTGGCCAATATTTACCCCTCAACCAATGCCCAAAACACATGACCTGGCCATTTATTTAATTGCTGTTTTTGGGACCTTGCAGTGCACAAATTGGCTGCCGCGTTTTCTATAATTACAACAGTGACTACACTTCAAGATTGCCACATTGGCTGTGAAGCGCTTTGGGACGTCCTGAGGTTGTGAACGGCGCTATATAAATGCAAGTCTTTCTTTCTATATGATGTGGCTAAATCGTGTCAGCAATTGGCCTGGTTTTGTCCAAGATGTAACCATGGCAATCTTCAGACTACCGAGCCTTGATTGGCCAAAGAATAATCTATTGGAACTGGTTCTCAGCTGATGGGAAACCAAGGTTTGTAGATCTCTCTCAGATCCAAAGTGAATGGTGGGACTGAGGAAGCACAGAAAAGCAAGTTTAGAAAAATACATTTTTAAACTTCCTTTTATAAGGTAAAAGATAGATTAGGTTTTATTAGTTCGAATAAAGTAAAGGTAATAGGGATTGAGGAGAGAATGGATGGGGAGGAAGAAGTAAAATATTTGCATTTTTGACGAAAATATATATCAATTGTTCTAATTGTACAGTGAAACATAGAAACATAGAATCTAGGAGCAGGAGTAGGCCATTCGGCCCGTTGAGCCTGCTCCACCATTCAATACGATCATGGCTGATCATCCAAATCCAGTACCCTGTCCCTGCTTTAATCTCCACAGTACACATATCCCACCCTACCCCCGTAACCCCACATATTTAATTCCCCCTAACATATCCCATCCTATACCCATAACCCCACATATTTAATCCCCCCCTAACACTAAGGGTCAATTTATCATAGCCAAATCAACCTAACCCACACATTTTTGGACAGGGTTAATATTACTGCAATCGGCCAACTCCTGATATTTGAGTGGGTTTATTCCTGTAATATCAGCACAGGAAACTCTCGTTTCAACGGCACCTAAAAATCCGGAATTCTCTAATAACCGGCAGAATTCATACTCCGAAAACTACAGTATACAGTCGTTTATAAGTTAAGTTTTACTGTTAAGTAATTAAAGAGTTATGGATTACCCTCAACTGGCAGTACTGTACTTAATCAAGCATCTTCCACCATCCATTTAACACAACATTCTGCAGGGCAGTACCCAATTATACTGCACATTTCTTGATTTTTTTTATTTTTGTTTGTTAAAAATAGCCTCGGTAGATATACCTCTCCGTTATCCGGAATTTTTAATCAACTGGCACCACCCCGGTCCCGTCGGTGCCGCATACCAAAGAGTTTCCTGTATTTGTTTTCATGGTGTAGAAAGAACTTTAGACATTTGTGATGTCAATGTTTGTTCTTTCATTTCCTTCTTCCTCCCTCCCTTCCTCCTTTCTTTCCTTCCTTCCTTTCACCTTCCCTCTCTCCATCCTCTTCTATCATTTAGAGTGTGAAATGAAAGCTTTACAAAAATGGCCAGACCCAAAGCTGTGCTTTTCCCAGGACCTGCTGGCCATGCACGTTGCTCTTGTTCATTAGATTCCTGTGTGTGAAACTTTCACACAGGTGTCAACACGAAAGTGAATGGGTTAACACCTGTGTAAAAATAGCCCACACAGGAATGTAGTGCCAGTGCAGCAAGCATTCGTACACGAGCTTTGCCAGTCAGAACTTCAAATGGTGTCAGCCATGGCTTAGCAGAAGCACTCTCACCTCTGAGTCAGAAGGTCGTGGATTCAAGTTCCACTCCAGAGACCTGAGCGCATAATCCAGGCCAACACTCTAGTCCACTACTGAGGGAGTGCTGCACTGTTGCAGGTGCCATCTTTCTGATGAGAGGTTAAACCGAGGCCTGGACTGCCCTCTCAGGTGGATGTAAAAAATCCCATTTGAAGAAGAGCAGGGATGTTCTCCCAATGTCCTGGTCAATATTTATCCCTCAACCATCACCTAAAACAAAGATCATAGGAACACAGGAACAGGAGTAGGTCATTTAGCCCCTCGAGCCTGTTCCACCATTCAGTGAGATCACGGCTGATCTGCGACCTAACTCCATATACCCGCCTTTGTCCCATATCCCTTAATGGCCCAAAAATTCGGCCGAGAACGGGTGAGTACGGATTGTGTACTCACCCGTATTCGTTCCCGAAGTGCCGGTTTCCTGCATGCACTGCGCATGCGCGGGAAACCGGCAATTCCGGTATGGCGAAGGGGGCGGTTCCTAAGTGAACTGTGTGCGCATTAGAGGCTGCGCGCACGCAGCACACTTAGGTTTTTTTTCAGGTTTCAACGCGAGGGTAAGTATGGAAGATTCTACACAAGTAAAAAGGAGGCGTAAGACCCCTTTTGAACAAGGTAAGTAGTTAATTAAGTATAATTTTTAATTTTTTTCAACAGGTTTATCTTTTTTAGAGACTTTAAAGAAAGGTAAGTTTATTTTTATAACTTTTAAATTTTTTAAAAATTTTTTCAAAAATTTAAATTTTTGTTTAAAGTGGTTAATTTATTTAACTATAGTTATTTTATTAATGTGATTTAAAAAAAAAAATTATTTGAGGTTTAGCTGTTCTTTTGGGGTCTCTTTCAATTCACAGATTTGACAGGTCTCCTGTCAAATCTATGAATGAAAGATGGTCTGCTGCCATTGGCTCTCCATGGCCCACGTGATCCCAGAGGTCGCATCGCACTAACTGCGCCCCTGGGTCACGCACACACTGCGCGCCGGCACTAGGGAGAGGCCCAGGACCCGAAGTTCCTGTGGGCCCAAAACACAACGGCCGGCGCGGTGTGTGATATCGCGCGCGATCCTTACCCCCGCGGCAAGCCTCCGAGTCAAATTTCTGGGCCAATACCTTTGGTTAACAAAAATCTATCAATCTCAGATTTAAAATTAATAATTGACCCAGTATCAATTGCCATTTGCAGAAGAGAGTTCCAAACTTCTACCACCTTTTGTGTTTAGAAGTGTTTCCTAATTTCACTCTTGAAAGGTCTGGCTCTAATTTTTAGACTATGCCCCTGTAGGGGGTGGTGGTTTGTGTCAGCTTCCTTTTCGTGTTGCAGCCCTTGCTGGGCGGAACCATTGATGTACTGGTGACCACGGTAGTTTTGGCTGTGGTGTGCGAGGAGACCTTCTTAGGGCTCCGGCTACCGGGGGTGCGTCCGAGTCCCACATAATTGGTGGGGTGGCCCCTCCTGTGCGACAGCACACTGCCCATACCGGTGAGGTCTGTGAGTCTGCCACCGCTGCTGGCTGAGGATCTCTACCTTTAGGGCGGTTCGCCCTTGCTGGCTGTTCCCCTTTAGGTTTAAACAGCTTGCACTGGTCAATGTCCCACTCGTGGGTTCTCTGGGGTTCTAACAGCGGCCGATTTTTCTGGTGCTGGCTCCCCAGGTTACTGGCTGCTTGCCAGTGACTCTGTTTTAAAATCTCGTCCGCTGCCCTGAACGGACCTTCTATGGACTCCCCATTCTCTCTCTTTACCAGGACGGCCTTAAGGACGGGATCCTGGGCTTGGACCTGCTTTAAGTCCGGGGGCAAAGCTACCCCCTGTGTGCCTCCCTTGTCCCGGATTGCAGCTACCGGACCTGCTTTATAGGGATCCAGAACTCTCCTTCCCTGGCCCCCTGCTTGGCCAACTTGTTGGCCTTTTGGTTACCCTCCCATGTGATATGGAGGGATACTAAATCTATGTCCAAAGGTTTGGACATTACCCCAGCCTGCTCGTTCCCGGTGAATCCCATTAGGCTAAATGGGACCTTGTTAGACCTGGGTGAATTGGTCGGGTCTTCAGAATGGACCACCGTGCTGGAAGCTCCGGCGTCCACCAAATATCTCCCCTGCACCGTCTCCACCCCCATCTTACCATCGTATTCCGGGGAACACAGGTAGACAGGCTACGCTGGTTCTAGTCATAAGTCTGCGTTAGGGGGGGCAGATGGGGTTAAGGCACCAGTGGCGGTGGCTACTTTCCCTGGGCTGTTTACTAGAGCTCGGATCGCAGCCACGACCGAGTCTAACGTGGGGGAAGCGGTCGGTGCTTCGGTGCTTGGGGCAGGAGCTGGGGAGTTCTTCCCCATGTTATCCTTCCACGGATTCCGACAGTCTTTTCTCCAATGCCCACTCTTCCTGCACCCGAAGCAGTTACGCTTCGTGTCGGAAGGGTTACCCCCTTCCTGGTGCCACTCTTTCTTTTTACTAGGCCTTATTTCGTGTACCTTTCCCTTAGGTGGGTGCTCTTCTGTCCCTCTACCGTTCCGGTAAGCCAGGGTCAGTTGTCTGACCATTGTCTCCTCGGTGACCCGGGGGTCTTTCGGGTCAAACCACAGCTCAGCCTTGGCCCTGATCCGTGGCAAGCTGTTTGCCACCAGACTTCGGAGCCAGTGGGCCAGCTCATCCTGATTCAGGTGAGCCCGGTCGAGAACCCCATTACAGGCACTCCTGTACACAGGCCACAGTCGGTCTGCGAAAGCCTGTGGGGTCTCCCCTACTAGTTGGGTTGTCTTCTCCACCCAGGAGAAGGGACTACCATCGTTCATTCCCATGGCCTCCAGAACTCCCTCCCGGATAGCAGCGTATCCACTCTGCCCTCTTTTGCTCTCTGCGGAGAGGGACTGGTAGATTTTGCTATCTAGGGAGAAAAGGAGCATTTTTGCCATCTCGGCATCATCTGCCTGTTCCACTTCCATGAAGTGGACCGAGGGGTCCCCCTTTTGGGTGAGCTTGCCCAGATGGCTTATCATAGCCCTAAGCTGCTGGGTGCCATGCGGAGCCACGAATTGGCTTTCAAGGGGTCCTGATCCCCACCACCGCCGGGCGGGCCAAACATTGGCTGCTGGACCGGGCACATCGGCCCCGGCTCCGACCTTTCCTGCATTGGTTCGCCCACCCCTCCCTGCTGCCAAACCGAGTTAAAACCCAGCGCCACAGTTGGTGGTGGTTTGTACTCCCTGCCAGCCTCACAAATCGTCCGTCCCTCCTACTGCCAAACCGGGTCGTTCCCCGGCGCCACAGGTGGCGTCCGAACAGTTTCCCCTTGCACTTCCAGGTCTACCCGGGCCGCACCCGGGCTTAGTAGGCATACCATGCCTTTCGCCCTGCACAGAGCAAGGTTCAAACTCTCAATTTGTTTCTGGCAGGGGCCGTGATCTCCCGCCTCATACACCCTAGTGCTTGCTATCTTGTAAGCTGCCTGGACGTCTCTCAACCTCTCCTCCTGCTCTCTTACTTGCTTGGCCAGGCGGGCGTTCTCTTCCCGCAACACTAATTCACTGGTTTTGGCTTCGGTGACCTGACACTGAAAATATTCCTGCCTGTTTCTATGTGTTTCCACTAGCTGCATTTTGTCCTGATTTCGGGTGGTTAGCTCATTCAGTAATGGGATAGGATGGGATATGTTAGGGGGAATTAAATACGTGGGGTTACGGGGATAGGGTGGGATATGTGTCGGTGCAGGCTCGATGGGGATTCTGTGTGAGGGGGCAGGGACAGGGTACTGGATTTGGATGATCAGCCATGATCGTATTGAATGGTGGAGCAGGCTCGACGGGCCAAATGGCCTACTCCTGCTCCTAGTTTCTATGTTTCTATGTTTCCCCTGCTAGGGCCCTTGCTTGAGACAGCTGAGCAGACTCCTGCAGTTCTGCCTTGAGTGCCTCAACACTTTTGTCTAACAGCTGGATCTGTCGCTGGGAGCAGATCAACCAGATGGCCTTTTCCACAGATTTCCTGTGGTCTTTGCTCTCAGTCCATTTAGCTGCAGCGTCTATTGGACGCTCAGCACACAACAGACTGAGTACCCATTTCTTAGTTATATTCACTTTCTTGAACACATAAGAGGAAATCCTCTCTTCCATCTTAGTTCTCTCCTCAAAAACAGTGTCCACTGCATCACATCCCTTTTGCCAAGGTCCTGCCGCGGTCGCCATTATGTAGGGGGTGGAGGTTTGTGTCAGCTTCACCTCTGACTTCTGAGCGGTTCGAATCGCTCCCACTCCCTTGGTTCTAGACCTTGGACTTATTTGGGGGTTGTGATAAAAAGTGCAGCAGACAACTGGGTTTGATGCAAGGACTTTGATCTTTATTCAAGAAAGTAAAACACAACACAAACACTCTTAACACTCTAAAAGTGGGGAACACTTCGGTGCAAGCGAGGGAAATAACATTAGAAGAATACTACACCCTTCCAATCCCACTTTACTAGCTAGGTTGAACTCCAGAGGACCAGGGATAATACTCACCAGAATCCTTGACAGTTAGGTTAGTTCACGGTTTTGGGGTTCACTCTATATGTCGGTTGGTGTCTGCCATACCCCGTATGCGGTAGAGGACTTCAACTGCGAATCTGGTCAGTCTTCACGAGTCCGCTGATGCGATAGGGTGCGTATTGGATTTATCAGGTGAATACCCACTTTTCTTCAGTTAGAAGTAGGTTTTAGAGTTTTTTAAGGGAAAATCTTACCCAGGGGTAAGTCAGGAGTAGATTGTAGCATGGAAACTTTGCGGTTCTTTGGGTTTTCTTCGAGTTGGTTTTCTTTGGTCGCGGTGGCCCAAATATTAAGACTTGGGGGTAAAAATTCAGTTGGTTGCGCCTCCCGTTAGCGCCTTAAATGGGCGCTAATGGGGCATTAAGGCGCTAACGCCCGGGCGCAGCGCTGTTTGCGCCGCTTGAGAACTTAACTTGAGATTGTGCGGCGGCGCTAAAACTTACCGCTGCGACCACCTGCGCGCGCAGATTGTGACGTCATTCCGTGGTGCAACGCCCTTGGGGCGCCCCGGAGCGGAAATTGAGTGGCGCCCCCTGCCTTACCGCCTGGCGCTTCCAACGACCGGAAGACTGGAACGTTATCAATCGGTGTGGGGCTGGGGGGGGCGCTATTTAAAGGGGGCCTCTTCCTGTCTTTTTCTGTGGTCGACATTTATGCACCACTCGTTCTGAGAGAGAGAGAGAGATTCGGAGAGAGAGAGAGAGAGACTTCTACATTGACTCAACGCTTTGTGAGGTAGTTTTGCCTAGTTCATCCTAACTTTGCTGCTACTTTCGTTGCTGTACCTCATTACTTTTCTGGCAAAGAGAAGATGGGGGCTGCAATGATTGGGGGCGTCGTCCTGCTCCAGCTCAATCGGAGGAGAGTGAGACGCAGACAGAGAGTGGCAATGATGGCCAGACGGAGGAGGCCCATCAGGCGCATGTACAGGAGAGCTTACCCTCCCAGGGTATATCGTGAACAGCTCTCCTACATCCACATGTCCGAGGAGCTGTGTTTGCGAAGGCTGCGATTCAGCAAGGAGGTGGTCACTGAGCTCTGCCACCTGCTGCAGCCAGATCTGCAACCTCAGCTGAGGTCCAGGACGTCTCTGTCGGTGGCAGTGAAGGTCACAGTGGCTTTGAACTTCTACGCCACTGGCTCATTCCAAGCTGCTGTTGGGGACCTCGCCAATATCTCCCAGTTTGCGGTGCATCGCTGCATCCGGCAGGTCACCAATGCCCTCTTCACAAGGAGACGAGACTTCATCTCCTTCCCTATGACCCCAGACAAGCAGCATGACCGTGCTATGGGCTTTGCGAGGGTAGTGGGCTTCCCCATGGTGCAGGGCGCCATTGACTGCACGCATGTGGCTTTGCGTGCTCCGCGAGAGAATGCAGAGGAGTTCCGGAACAGAAAGGGGTTCCATTCCTTGAATGTGCAGTTGGTCTGTGACCACAGACAGGTGATTCTCGCTGTCAATGCCCACTATCCGGGCAGCTGCCACGATGCTTTCATCCTGCGCCAGAGTACTGTGGTAGAAATTTTCGAGGCACCGCATCAGCCAGTTGGTTGGCTTCTGGGGGACAAGGGGTACGCATTGAGCACCTGGCTGATGACACCGCTCTGTGCGCCAAACACCCCTGCTGAGCTGCGGTACCAGGAAAGCCAACAAGCAACGAGGAACATTATTGAGCGCACAATCGGCGTGCTCAAACAACGATTCCGCTGTCTGGACCATTCCGGAGGAGCCCTGCAGTACTCGCCTGAGCAAGTTTCCAAATTCGTAGTGGTGTGCTGCATGTTGCACAACATGGCAATCCTCAGGACGCAGCCAATGCCACCAGGCCTTGCAGCACCACAAGAGGAGGAGGAGGAAGAGGAGGAACAGGCCGAGGACGATGATCAGCAGCAGCACCAAGGCAGGAGGGCGGCCCACAATGGTCAAACTGCAAGGGCCGTCCGTCAACGACTAATAGCAAGCCGCTTCTAGGGCCCCTGCCAGTGCTACAAACACGAATCAACCCAGCACGCAACCCCTAAGCCGGCCAAGGCACCAATAATTCCAACCACCAGCCATGTATATTTTGAATACAGAAACTTATTTATTGTACAAACTCTGTGTGTGTCAATTCCTCATGACAAACTCATAGAAATAAACACAAAAAAACAGTCAATAACATAACTGGTTCTCACAACCTGGAGATAATGTCCAAAACACTAAACAAAAGTTGGGCCATGAACCTCGGCCTTTAATAAAAAAATGACCAGCATTTTGGCACACCTCCTACTTTTTGCCCTTCGAGGGTGATCTCCTTCCCTTGCGCACTTCCCCCCTTCTAACCCTACTGCTCCTCCGTAATGGGACCTCAGTGGCTGCAGCAAGGCTGGTGGAAGGCTGCTGCTTGTCAGACCCTGACACTGCAGATGCCCCTGAAGGACGGCCTCGACCACTTCTGGGCCTGGAGGGCCCGGCTGCAGACTGCACCAACTCTGCATGGGCGGCAGCAGTCTGTCCTACAGGCGGTGGCAAGTGCAGTGGAGAAGTGACAGTGTTGGCAGCAGGAATGCTGTCATCGTGAGAGAGGACAGCAACTCCCTGCTCGCCCGACACACTGGCACTCCCACGGGGCAGCACTTCAGCATCCGGAGCAATTTGCCGGAGAACAGATTGCTGGCCTGCTGCGGCGCGGTGACAGCCCCGGGGACATGTGCACGAACCATCGAGGATGGCAGCAGTCAGTGCTCGCGTGGCCTCAATCTGAGTCTGCATGAGAGCAGGCTCAGATGGGTTCCTGGCAGCCAGTGACTGAATTGCAGCAGTAAGCTTTAGTGTGGCATCCGCCTGTGCTACAGCGAAGTGCTCCACACTCCTTGCCAGTGCCTCAATGCATTCGGGCACCCTTCCCACTGCACCCATGAGCTCAGTGTGCATGACCACCGCCTGGCTGTTCATTTCTGCAATCAGCCGCTCCTCCTCTGCGTCCATTGCATTAGGAGTGTCTGGCATACTCTCCCTCTGGGGAGAAGGCTCCCGTTCTTCCCTCCCCCCCCATGGCGTTGCTGCAGCCCGCTGGGTCCTGGAACTTCACCATCATCAGCCCCTTCCCCCCTGCTCCCCCGTTCTTCCCTCCCCCCCCCATGGCGTTGCTGCAGCCCGCTGGGTCCTGGAACTTCACCATCATCAGCCCCTTCCCCCCTGCTCCCCCGTTCTTCCCTCCCCCCCCCATGGCGTTGCTGCAGCCCGCTGGGTCCTGGAACTTCACCATCATCAGCCCCTTCCCCCCTGCTCCCCTCCGGGGAAGGCGTGTTCCCAGTGTGGCCATGGGCTTCCTCGGGAGAGGGTGGCACTGATGCTCCGGCTTCCTCTTCCTCCTCAGCTGCAGCATCACTCCCAGTGGCAGCTTCAGGGACCATCTCCTCAGCTGGTGAATCACCATCTGAAAGCAGGGAGGTACAAGAGTGGCTTTAGCGTGAGGACAGGGTGGCAGTAAGGGAGGAATAAGTGCAGCGAGTTAGCAAGTTGGATTGAAAGTGTCAAAGGCTGGTATTGTGAGGGACAAGTGGAAGGACAGAGGACAAAAAGGTGATGACCTTACCATTGCTGTCCACAACGGGGTCGGCGTCTCCAGTGGCGACGGGACCGATCACCCGGCTTGCCACAATCCTGTGGACGCGCTCCTCCAGATCGCTGAGGGGTTGCAGCTGAAGCCGCCCTCCACCCGTCCATTGCTGCTGTCTCCGATTATGAGCCAGCTTAGCCTGCAAGAAAAAGGACAGCATCTGAGTCAATATACAGCCATGGTCTTGCCTGATGTGCCTCCCATAGGTGAATAGCCCTTACTGTATGCAGCCATGGTCTTGCCTGATGTGCCTCCCATAGGTGAATAGCCCTTACTGTATGCAAAGTGTGGAATGTGTGTGTGTGTTTGATGAAAGGGCCATAGGTGTTGCATGAGTGTTGTGCATTGGGGTTTTAAGACCCTCTGGCCATAGAGTGAGGTTGAGATGGAGGGATGGAGAGGTATTGAGAAAAAGCCACTCACCCTGACGACCCGAGTGAGGTCGTTGAACTTTTTGCGGCACTGGACATGGGTCCTGGGCACCATGCTCCTGGAGGAGACGCTCTGAGCCACCTCCCTCCACACTCTTCTGAACTCGCGTGGCAAAGGCCTCCTGCCACTCTCCGGGAACAGCATGCATCGTCTGCGCTCCACTGCGTCAACCAGAGCATCCAAGGCCCGCTCGGTGAAGCGATGAGCGCGTTCTCTCACCCTCTCCATGCTTGGCAGCAAAATGGATTACAGGTCTCTCCAGGCTGAGATTCAAGGCTGCAATGAGCAGGGTGTGGCTGGGGAGCAAGTGGCCCCCCCCGCTTTAAGAAGTGTCCGGCGCCAGTGTGTCTGTGTTCCCTCGCTAACTGGCAGCAGCTGCGCTGCGCTCGTGCGCTGAGTTAGTGCCTCACTCCTAGGCCTTTGCGCCTTAAGAGAGGTGTGCAGCGCCTAATTTAGCGCTCCACTCACCTCCCGGGGCGGTAAAAGTGAAGTTTCCTGTCAGTGCCGATAATTAGCGCCAGGCGCTAATATTTGCGCGCGGACGATATTTGCGCCCCAAATGGGGCGCGACCTAATTTCTACCCCATGGAGTATAAGGAATAAATTGAATGAACTGCAGCTGCGAATTCAAATTGGAGGGTATGACATAGTAGCCATTACTGAGACATGGCTGCAAGACGGTCAGGACTGGGAACTAAATATACCAGGTTATAAGGTCTACAGGAAAGAAAGGAAAATGGTAGAGGGGGAGGAGTAGCCTTAGTGATTAAGAATTAAATCACTTCAATGATAAGAGAGGATATAATGATAGGTAAACAGGCAGTGGAGACTTTATGGGTAGAATTAAGAAATAGGAAAGGAATTAAGACTGTAGTGGGAGTTGTGCATAGGACCCCTAGTTGCAGCTCTGAAGTGCTAGATTGTATAAATGCAGAGATTAAACAAGCGTGTAGTAAAGGCAGAGTGATTTTAATGAAGTATTTTAATTTTCATATAGATTGGGAAAAGCAGACTAGCACCTGTCAGAAAGGAAGTGAATTTCTTGAGTGTGTCCGGGATAGTTTTCTGCAACAATATGTCCTAGAGGCAACAAGGGGGCATGCCATATTAGATTTAGTAATGAATAATGAGCCAGATTTAGTTAACAGCCTTACTGCGCATGAACATTTATTCAATAGCGATCATAACCTGATCAAGTTCAACATAGCATTTGAAAGGGAGAAACGCGAAACAGGTACTAAGATTCTAGATTTAGGTAAGGCCGACTTCAACGGGTTGAGGCAGAGACTGTCCGTAGTAAACTGGGCAAATCTGTTAATGGGTAAAATGACAGAAAATCAGTGGGAGATGTTTAAAAAAGAATTTAATGTGATACAGAACCAGTTTATACCCCTGAGGGGCAACAGCTCTACTTGCCAAAAAAAAAGCCATGGATGACTAAAGAGGTAAGGAACAGCATCAAACTAAAAGAGAAAGCATACAAAAAATAACAGATCCTGGTGAATGGAAAAGATACAAAGACAATTAAAGGGTCAAAAAACAGATAGTAAGAGCTACAAAAAGGGAGTATGAAAAGAAACTTGCAAGGGATATCAAAATCAACACAAAGAATGTTTACAGTTACATTAGGAAAAAGAGGGTAGTCAGGAGCAATGTTAGCCCCTTAAAAACTGATATCCGTGATATTGTCAATGGTAATAAGGAAATGGTGGACATGTTGAATAATTACTTTGTGTCAGTATTTACAGTAGTAGAGGATAGCATGCCAGAAATCCCAAAGAAACTAATATTGAATCAGGGACAGGGACTCAATAAAATTAACATAAGTAAAATAACAGTAATGAAGAAAATAATGGCACTAAAGAGTGACAAATCCCCAGGACCAGATGGTTTCCATCCCAGGGTTTTAAAGGAAGTAGGTGAGCACATTGCAGATGCCCTAACTAAAATCTTCCAAAGTTCTCTCGATTCAGGAACCGTTCCTTTAGATTGGAAAATTGTGCATGTCACTCCGTTATTTAAGGATGGCAAGAGAGGGAAACCAGGGGATTATAGATCAGTTAGCCTAACACCTGTTGTCGGGAAATTGCTGGAGTCTATAATTAAGGGTAGGGTGACTGAACACCTTAAAAATTTTCAGTTGATCAGAGAGAGTCAGCATGGATTTGTAAAAGGTAGTTCATGCCTGACAAACCTGATTTAATTTTTTGAGGAAGTGACTAAAGTAGTGGACAGGGGAATGTCTATGGATGTTATTTATATGGACTTCCAGAAGGCATTTGATAAAGTCCCACATAAGAGACTGTTAACTAAGGTAGAAGCCCACAGAATTGAAGGCAAATTATTGACCTGGATAGGAAATTGGCTGAGCGGCAGGAGACAGAAAGTAGGGACAATGGGCAGGATGTGACTAGTGGTGTTCCGCAGGGATCTGTGTTGGGGCCTCAACTTTTCACTGTATTTATTAATGACTTAGATGATGGCATTGAAAGTCATATATCCAAATTTGCCAATGACACAAAGATAGGCGGCATTGTAGGCAGTGAAAGCATAAAATTACAAAGGGATATTGACAGATTAAGTGAATCGACAAAACTGTGGCAAATGAATTTCAATGTAAGCAAATGTGATAGAACAGGATACTTTCTAAATGGTGAAAAGCTAAAAACAGTGAAGGTCCAAAGAGACTTGGGGGTCAAGGTACATAGATCATTAAAATGTCATGAACAGGTACAGAAAATAATCAAAAAGATTAATGGAATGCTGGCCTTTATATCTAGAGGACTAGAATACAAGGGGGTAGAAGTTATGCTGCAGCTGTACAAAGCCCTGGTTAGACCACACCTGGAGTACCGTGAGCAGTTCTGGGCACCACACCTTAGGAAGGATATATTGGCCTTGGAGGGAGTGCAGCGTAGGTTTACCGAATGATACCGGGACTTCAAGGGTTAAATTACGAGCAGAGATTACACAAATTAGGTAGCAAAATACTGCGGATGCTGGAAATCCGAAATAACAACAGAAAACGCTGGAAAAACTCAGCAGGCCAGGCAGCATCCGTGGAGAGAGAAAGAGAGTTAACGTTTCAGGTCGATGACCTTTCATCAGAACTGGGAAGAGCCGGAAATCAAATAGATTTAAGGCCAGGGTAAAGCTGGGAAAAGGGGGAGGGGATAAAGGAACAAAGGGGGAGATGAAGAGACATTAAGAGACATTAAGAGATATGCAAGGCTAGAGGTGGTGTTAATGTGACAGATTAAGGCTGAATGAAGTGTGAAATCCACTGGCAGAATGAAGGACAGCTGCCAGCTTCTAGGAGGAAAAACAAAAGGTGGGGGGGGGGGACAAATAAAAATAAAATATAAATGTGATTGGAGCTGAGGTTATGATCTAAAATTGTTGAACTCGATATTGAGTCCAGAGGGCTGTAGCGTGCCTAAACGAAAGATGAGGTGCTGTTCCTCGAGCTTACGCTGCGCTTCCGTGGAACAGTGTAATAGGCCGAGGACGGTGAGGTCAGAGTGGGAGTGAAGCGGTGAATTAAAGTGACAGGCCACCGGGAGCTCGGGGTCCCCCTTACGGACTGAACGGAGGTGTTCCGCAAAGCGGTCACCCAATCTGCGTTTGGTCTCCCCAATGTAGAGGAGTCCACATCGTGAGCAGCGAATACAGTATACTAAATTGCAGGAAGTACAAGTAAATCGCTGTTTCACCTGGAAGGGGTGTTTGGGGCCCTGGACAGTGGGAAGAGGGGAGGTATAAGGGCATGTGTTGCATCTCCTGCGCGTGCACGGGAAGGTGCCGTGCGAAGGGGAAGGGGCGCTGGGGGTGGTAGAGGAGTAGACTAGGGTGTCGCGGAGGGAGCGGTCCCTACGGAATGCTGAAAGGGGAGGTGAGGGGAAGATGTGTTTGGTGGTGGAATCACGCTGGAGGTGGCGGAAATGGCGGAGGATGATCCGTTGAATGTGGAGGCTGGTGGGGTGAAAGGTGAGGACAAGGGGAACCCTATCGTGGTTCCGGGAGGGAGGGGCAGGGGTGAGGGCAGAAGTGCGGGAGATAGAACGGACACGGTCGAGGGCCGTGTCGACCACGGTAGAGGGGAATCCTCGGTTGAGGAAAAAGGAAGACATGTCAGAAGCACTGGTATGGAAGGTGGCATCATCAGAGCAGATGCGGCGGAGACGGAGAAACTGGGAGAATGGAATAGAGTCCTTACAGGAGGCGGGGTGGGAGGAAGTGTAGTCCAGGTAGCTGTGGGAGTCAGTGGGCTTGTAGTGAATGTTAGTC